>JAVTVY010056390.1:0-31443 GCA_036873755.1 Hanleya hanleyi
CCCCACCTTGGAACACGATCATCAACTGGCTTTGCTCAAGAAAGGAAACCTACGGTTGGAACTGCGTTTCGCCACCCCTCTAGTCAACACCATTAACGTGATTTGCTACGCCGAGTTTGATAACGTCATCAGCGTGGATCAGCAAAGAAACGTGCTGTGTGACTACGCCAGCTAAGAGTCATGGATACAGAGCAGCTGATGAGCATACTCCAGCGAGATGCGAAGATCCCCTTGCGAGGTGTGTTTCCACGCAATGTGTTTCCCACCCACTCCACCACCCCAGCAGCCTACATCCTGAATACAGACACGAGGAGTCGACCCGGTGAACATTGGATAGCTGTGTACGTGGACACCCTAGGCCAAGGCGAATACTTTGATTCCTACGGACTTGCACCCCTACATGCCGATTTGGTGAAATTCATGGACGTCTCTACTACAGTGGCGTTGGAATACTCAAAGATTACAAGGACCCTTGAGTAGTGTGTGCGGACAGTACTGTGTGTTTTATCTCACTCACCGGAGTAGAGGACATTCTATGCCCACCATTGTACATATGTTTGATGATTATTGTCAAGCCGAAGACCGTGATGTCCTCGTCTATGACTGGACGGCCTCTCGTTTTAATGTGCATGCTCCATTTCTCTGGTTAACTTAAAAATGTACTGCGCGCGCAGGCCACTTGTTTTATTATTATCACGTTATATTGTTATGACGTTGTTGTTCTGACGTTCATTGATGTTGAATAAAAGATGAAAAAACACAAAAAAATGATTTGACTTTCTCTTTTTATTTAAGTCAACAAGAATGGGTTACTGAATAGGTACAAATAGAATACAGGGTACAAATAGTAGGGGTATGTACACAGAATAGTAGTGGTATGTATAAGGTACAAAAAAAAGTTCTGTCAGGAGTAGGATTCGAACCTACGACAGCAATCGCCGACCAGCACTTAATACCGGCGCCTTAGACCACTCGGCCA
Organism: Hanleya hanleyi; assembly: GCA_036873755.1. Classification (NCBI taxonomy): domain Eukaryota; kingdom Metazoa; phylum Mollusca; class Polyplacophora; order Lepidopleurida; family Hanleyidae; genus Hanleya; species Hanleya hanleyi. Next base: position 980 of record JAVTVY010056390.1, read on the forward strand.
TCCTGACTTTTACAGTTTTATAACTCGTGTATCAACAGTTATAGTTCGACATTGTTTTTACAAGTCCAAGTAAGTGGTGCTCACACCGTCGGCCAACACTTTTCGTTTGGGATAAAAGAAAGTAAAGGCGTCTCGTTGCTGGATATAGGTGCGCATCTGGTGGTCGACGACCCGGAATCCTCTGTTAGTGCCACTCGCACTGGCCTGGCTTTGCAACACGCCCAGGTAGAGAGCTTTGTCGATGGCAGGGTCACGTCGGTTGACGCCTTTACAACTAAACTTATTTTCGTCTTCGTCTCCTCCGTAACAGTAATACGTCTTGGAGGAGAGCGCAATCATAGCATCCCCACTCCACTCCAGCTTGAACAGGCCCGGCGTACGAATATCGTACTGGTAATGGTCACATCGAGGTAGCCACTGGTCCCGTTCCGCTTCATACTGGGCCCGTAACTCCGGTTTCACCAGGGACTCCCAATCCGCATTAGAGACGGCCATGTAGGCCGAGTCGGTATCCATCTCCATGAGTTGCCAGTCTGAGGGATTAAAATAGACACCCATAAAATCATAGAGAAACTGCAGCATCCTCAGCTTGGTCACCTGATATACCATACATCCAATCTGCAGGGGTAAGTTGTACCGGATAGTCTTCTTGGCTGAAGTGACTTCATAGGTGTCGTCATCGATGACCTCCACGGATCGAAACAGAGGAGAATTCACTTTTTTGCGGGCTTGGGCAGTAGTACAAATGTTCACGTTGACGTGCTTATCCTGGTTCGTTGCCGTTTTTCCGTAATAACCATTGCCAGTGAGCTTCCAAGATTCAGCGATGATGGCCTGACTCAGGTATTCATCACCTTGACGACGGGCCGACGTCACGATGTCGGCATTCTCCGCAAAACAAGCGTCGGGTACGTACTGTATCACTTGATATATTTGAGTAATTTCCAAACCGTGGTTCATGTACCACTGCAGTAAGGGGGTGCCCAGCAAGATTTTCTCGGCCCACATACTACCAATCAACATCCGTCGAGGTTGAGGCAAACACTCGTGTTGCTCCGCATAGGTCCTCATGGTGTCCCCAATATCCGCCCGACCCACCAGCGTGTTCTTAAAGATGGGAGGGCACTGCGCGAAGAGAGGCTTGAGAGTGTCGGGAACATGGAGGTCGCATTCCACAAAGCCCCCCGAACGAATGGCGTCCAACATCTGTGGCAGACTCAGCAGTCGCCGACGACTCAAGGGGTACTCACGCTCTTTTAGGAAACGTCGTAAATGGGGCAGGGCCTGGCACATCGTGTGAAATTCACACTCCCACATTTCAATCAGATGGTATCCTCTCTCTTTCACATAATCTCCGTTCGCCACCACTTCTTCGCGTAATTCTTGCGGTGTTTTTTCACGTCGCTCGTTGAAGCGTCCAGCGCTGAAATGGCATTCGTGGCCGTGCCAGTAACAGCCATAAAACTGGAAAACGGTCAGTGTTCCTTGTACAAGGGCAAACCCATCGACGGGGAGTCGGCGATCTCCTATACGCTTCTCTGTGGCGTTGGTCTGGTGTCGTATATAAATTCCCCGTCGATAGGCTTCCCAGTCCAACCACTGGTCGGCGAGATGTTTGTACGGCGTACGTTGAGGTGTGAAATGTTGACCGTCTGCCCACCAACGCGTATAATGCCCGCTGGGCATGGGTTGGGCGAGCGACCACAGGTAGAGGGCATTGGCGTCAAATCCAATGATTTTGGCACAGGGTTTCCCACTGGGCAGAGTCGTGACATCCTTCTCGTGATAACGGTGAAAAATAAGGCTAGGTCCGCCCACAATGTTCTGCTTTAGACAATCATGCATGTCTGCATCTTTTTGCTGTATCAGCGAGAAGTACGTAGCACACTCTTGAAAAAGATGGCGAAGCGCCAGACCCGGTAAACTCAAGCACTCCTTGAAGATGTCGACGTGCATTTGGCGACGAAAGAGTTGCACCATTTTCTCGGCCGCTTCCAGGAAAGGAACCACATCTAGGTTATTATACCATATCAGGAAATCTCGCAAGGTCTGCATATGTTCATCGTTCCATACCTGCTGTAGTTCCCGGTACGTGTCTTCCGGACATTCCACTTGCTTCAAATCATCAAAGAAGGCGTGCCGGGGTGGCAACTCTGTTTCCTGCAAACGGTCGAGCGATGATATATACGTGTAAGGGAACCTCCCTTTGGTTTGTGCACAGTTATAGGCCTTGACCCACTGATCATAGCTACAATTAGGAGCTAAGTAGTTCCGTACATCCAGGAAATGCAGTGATGTGGTAGTGAGGGCCATATGATTATTGATCTTCTTGATCACGGACTTGAGGGTATTCGCCTGGGCCAAGTAAGGGTAGAGAAATTCTTTCACCATGTTCAAATCATAGCGTCCCGAGTTGAAGCCGAGCACCGGTAACTGGCCTAGGTATTGTAGGAAGCGCACTTTCAATTTCTCCGCATACGGTTTCGGTAAAGGTACATCCTGCGACTGCAGAGGCTGCGACTGCAGGGACTCGGACTCGGACTCGGACTCGGACTCGGACTCTTCATCGTCGCTGAACGATACACCGGGTACAGGAATGCGGTCGTCCAGTTGGTCCAGTACGTCCTGAAACTTGGCCACCAACAATTCCGTACTAGCCGCACTGACTTGCTCTAAATACTCCATCATGCGGGTAATAAACTCATGGGAGTCCCCCGTGGACACGAAACACACCGGAGCAGCGTCATAGCCAGGTACGTTGCTGGAAATACTGACACTCAGAGGAATATGGCGCTGCGTCCACTGCGTTTTTGCTGAAAACATGTCCATGGGCTCCAACAGGGCCTCAAAATCGTAACACGCCCGGTAGGGAAAATAACGGTCCTCTTCCGGTATGATGATACCCTCATCGGCCAGTTCCTGGAAAATAGTAGGCGTATTATGATACACTCCACCCGGATATACTCGCTTGACACTGTTGTCACAGATTTTCTCGTGGCGATGTAAGTCGGTGGAGCGATGAAACACCCAATGGCATTGGGCACAACTGAAAGACTGAGCGTACTGGCTCATATTGGAGATCAGCGAAAAATGACTCACGCCATTGTCGTCGAACACATTGACTTTCATGGTAGCAGCATACCGTTCTGTTGATCGCCGAACCAATTCAGCCACAAATGTATCGTCCTCGCATCGTAATCGATAGACAAAGATATTAATGTCGAACAGTGTTTCCACGTCATCCAAATTCTTAAAAGGCACTCCACGGAAGTGCCGCGGGTCAATGTCTTGCGCCTGTAAATACTGTTCCCAATAGCCATCGGCCACTGTGTCACAACACTGGGGGTTACACTCGTCCACATGCACGGCCAAACACCGAAACAGACATTTCCGGTCTTTGTAGGGCCCCTTTGCCCCTCCTGTTAATGCATACAGGCCGTGTCGATGAAGCAACCACGGAGGGAGTAGTACAGGAGCACCGATAGGATGATCTCTCATTTTCGTGACGAAAAATGTGACGTTGGTCACCATTTCCACCAACCATTGGGTATTGGGGCGTTGCAACCGAGCCCATTCCAATGGATCCAACGTAGTCAATTGGTCGATGAGTGGCTCCAGAGAAATCGCATCCGTCACCGTGAACGGCTGATCAAACACATAGGTATTATTGCTGGGATAATAATACCGCAGCTGGTCCGTCTCCTTGTGCCGTAAAATGTACCCGAATGTCATATTCAACTTGAACGCTGTCACCTGATCTTTGAAAATGTTCTCGGCATAGGTAGACAGATACGTGAGGTCCTGCAGTCGGTAGTTATACAAGTCCAATAGACGACGGTCACGGTGAAAACAATGGCGTATGGTAGCCCAGTGACGTTGATAAATGTCCCTGACACGCTCATCTTCAGGCAAGACTTCAACCGGAGGTACTGCTGGGTCCCAGGGAAAATCTTCTCCACGTCTCATGCTTTTCGTCTCATACAAGCGGATAGACAAGCAGGCAGGCAGGCTGGCAGGTCAGGTCAGGTAAGTCAGATTGAATACACCCCTACCCTAAAAATCGACTCCTTTTATACGTTTTTCTACAATCCGCCATCTTGTACCCATCACCCACCATCCACATGCCGCCATCTTGTACCCATCACCCACCATCCACATGCCGCCATCTTGTACCCATCACCCACCATCCACAGGCCGCCATCTTGTACCCATCACCCACCATCCACAGGCCGCCATCTTGTACCCAGCACCCACCATCCACATGCCGCCATCTTGTACCCATCACCCACCATCCACATGCCGCCATCTTGTACCCATCACCCACCATCCACACACACACACGCCGCCATCTTGTACCCATCACCCACCATCCACAGGCCGCACACGGCCGCCATCTTGTACCCATCACCCACCAGCCACATGCCGCCATCTTGTACCCATCACCCACCATCCACACGCCGCCATCTTGTACCCAGCACCCACCATCCACATGCCGCCATCTTGTACCCATCACCCACCATCCACATGCCGCCATCTTGTACCCATCACCCACCATCCACACACACACGCCGCCATCTTGTACCCATCACCCACCATCCACACACACGCATGCGCACACGCCCAATTGTGACGTCAACAAAGGTTCTGCGCATGCGCAGTGACGCGCTATCTTATCAATTTACGCCTGGTATACTACTGTCATACTGCAACATTTTATGGGGTAACACATACACTAGTCATCTAAATCCTTTAAATCTTCTCCAAAAACGTGTAATTAGACTTATAACGTTATCCGCTAAGTATGACCACACTGAACCTTTATTCAAGCGAACTCAAATTCTCCAGTTACCTAAACTGAATCTTTATCTGTTACTTCTACTAGTACACAAATTTTTTATGATTCAAGTCCACTACCCAAATATTTTCGGAACTATTTTGTAAAACAATCATCTATTCATCAATATCAAACACGCGCACATTATCTTAATTTATACAGGCCATTTTATCGTAGTAATTTGTCCTTTTATACTATCAAAACAGCTGGTCCCCGCGAGTGGAATAAACTAATGTCCTCTATCAAAAACATACCATCGACATCACTTTTCAAGTCCAAGCTTAAATCATACCTAATCATGCTAACTGAGAATGACTGATCTACTTTCTCGACCATCTCCGATGCTGCTGCACTTGTCAACAATAATATTAAGCCACCCTAAGTTTAATTTCAGTATTATTTCCAACTTAGGGATAAAACAACCCCCCTGGGGTTTTATTCCCGCCTTTCAAAGCATGTTAGCATCATTTATATTAGTTACGCAAATTTGGTAAATAAAATGAAATGAAATGTAGTTCGAGGGCTGCGACCCAGAAGTGATCAACTCCGGTCTGATTCCAGATATTGGGGCGTCACAATCTCAGGAATTATATTCATGTTCCCTTATACCAAGTTAAGCCAAAGAGTGATCTGGGCACTGGTATACTAACAGTTCAGACAATTCCCAATGGGTGTGTGACCATTTTGCTAGGAAATAATTTGCCAGGGGATATTCCACCTATAGTGTCAGATGAGCCCAGGGTTAACGCTGATACAGAAGATTTAAAGGATGAGCTTCGAAGAATATTTCCTGCAATTCTAGTAACTAGCTCACAGTCTCTAACGGAGAAACAGGAAGAGGCCCAGTCTCAGAAAGTGGGAGATGATACTGGTGTTTGGCGTGGCCCAGTCTCAGAAAGTCGGAGATGATACTGGTGTTTGGCGTGGCCCAGTCTCAGAAAGTCGGAGATGATACTGGTGTTTGGCTTGGCCCAGTCTCAGAAAGTGGGAGGTGATACTGGTGTTTGGCATGGCCCAGTCTCAGAAAGTGGGAGATGGTACTGGTATTTGGCTTGGCCCAGTCTCAGAAAGTGGGAGGTGATACTGGTGTTTGGCTTGGCCCAGTCTCAGAAAGTCGGAGATGATACTGGTATTTGGCTTGGCCCAGTCTTAGAAAGTGGGAGATGATACTGGTGTTTGGCTTGGCCCAGTCTCAGAAAGTGGGAGATGATACTGGTGTTTGGCATGGCCCAGTCTCAGAAAGTGGGAGATGGTACTGGTATTTGGCTTGGCCCAGTCTCAGAAAGTGGGAGGTGATACTGGTGTTTGGCTTGGCCCAGTCTCAGAAAGTGGGAGATGATACTGGTATTTGACTTGGCCCAGTCTCAGAAAGTGGGAGATGATACTGGTATTTGGCTTGGCCCAGTCTCAGAAAGTGGGAGATGATACTGGTATTTGGCTCGGCCCAGTCTCAGAAAGTGGGAGATGATACTGGTATTTGGCTTGGCCCAGTCTCAGAAAGTGGGAGATGATACTGGTGTTTGGCTTGGCCCAGTCTCAGAAAGTGGGAGATGATACTGGTGTTTGGCATGGCCCAGTCTCAGAAAGTGGGAGATGATACTGGTATTTGGCTTGGCCCAGTCTTAGAAAGTGGGAGATGATACTGGTGTTTGGCTTGGCCCAGTCTCAGAAAGTGGGATATGATACTGGTGTTTGGCATGGCCCAGTCTCAGAAAGTGGGAGATGATACTGGTATTTGACTTGGCCCAGTCTCAGAAAGTGGGAGATGATACTGGTATTTGACTTGGCCCAGTCTCAGAAAGTGGGAGATGATACTGGTATTTGGCTTGGCCCAGTCTCAGAAAGTGGGAGATGATACTGGTATTTGGCTTGGCCCAGTCTCAGAAAGTGGGAGATGATACTGGTGTTTGGCTTGGCCCAGTCTCAGAAAGTGGGAGATGATACTGGTGTTTGGCATGGCCCAGTCTCAGAAAGTGGGAGATGATACTGGTATTTGGCTTGGCCCAGTCTTAGAAAGTGGGAGATGATACTGGTGTTTGGCTTGGCCCAGTCTCAGAAAGTGGAAGATGATACTGGTGTTTGGCATGGCCCAGTCTCAGAAAGTGGGAGATGGTACTGGTATTTGGCTTGGCCCAGTCTCAGAAAGTGGGAGATGATACTGGTATTTGACTTGGCTCAGTCTCAGAAAGTGGGAGATGATACTGGTATTTGGCTTGGCCCAGTCTCAGAAAGTGGGAGATGATACTGGTATTTGGCTTGGCCCAGTCTCAGAAAGTGGGAGATGATACTGGTATTTGGCTTGGCCCAGTCTCAGAAAGTGGGAGATGATACTGGTATTTGGCTATCAGAGACCTTTTTGAGAATCTAGATGGTAATAATGAGAGTGGCAATTCACAAGACTTTATTTTTAACCGGTCATGAAAAATTAAGGAACAGCAAGCTGACCCTGTTATCAGGGATATAATGGAGACCGCATTGTCGGAATACGAAGTATAGGAAGTCTGGTATATTAACCAGAAATTGGAGACCACTTAAAAACTCAGCTGGAGAAAGTTGGGCTGTTTTACACCAGATTGTGGTACCACCGGGATATTGGAATGAGATCTTATGTGTGGCCCATGACATCCCAATAGCAGACCATTTGGGCTTCAGAAAGACTCAGGCTCCAGTTATGCAACATTTTTACTGGCCCAAACTGGACAAGTATGTTGTGAGTTACTCTTAGACCTGCCATACATGGCAGATGGTAGGAGTACCTCAGCAATCTATAAAACCAGCCACTTATACCGATCCCGGCATTTCATGAACCATTCAGTAAAGTTTTGGTGGATTATGTTGGTCCCCTACACAGGACATAGTCTGGAAATAAATATCTGCTGACGATTATGCATGTGACCACTAGATTTCTTCATGCAGTTCCTTTGAAAACAATAAACCCAAAGACACTATTGGAAGCTTTGCTTAAGTTTTTCACTCGATGGCCTCCCCAAAGAGATTCAATCTGACTAGGTGTCAAATTTGATGTCTGACTTTCCCAGGAAGTCATGCATGATTTGGGCATTAGACAACTAAATTCTGCAGCCTATCATCCACAGTCACAGGGATCATTAAAACGATATCACCAGATAATGAAGAACAATGAAATTTTATGTTCTCGAGTACCCTGCCAGTTGGTACAAAGGTATATTGTTTGTTCTATTTGCTACAAGGAGGTTGCCCAATGCATCAATAAGTTTAGCTAGTCTATGGATATGAGATCAGGGGTCCATTAACGATGATAGAAGAGATTTTGTTTAGCGAGGTTGAGGAGACTAACCTCTTGGACTACGTATATACCTTCAGAGAAAGACTCTAAGGCATTTGAGGTTGCCAAGGAACACATTAAAGTCAGAGGGTATGTTACATTAACATGCTCAAGTAATACCATGAACGTGAACCAGGTCTATCTGTAGAGGTAGTTAATGCAGTTTTTCAGGAAAACGGTGACTCAAACATTACTGAAGAACCTGATAACACAGGCTTCGAACAGTCTTATATGGAACAATTGGCGGCAATCTGTCAAACACAGGGGTTCTACAGAACCTCGGCAGTTAAATGAGTCATTTATCTGAACAGCAGAGAACAGATATTAAGCATTTGCCCCATAAATACAAATCCTTATGTTCTGACAAGCCAGGTTGTCCCCATCTTATAGTTCATTACGTGGTTGTAGGTAATGCTGAGCCAATTAAACAACACCCATATAGGAGATTAACTGCATGCTATAGCATGATATTATAAAGCCAAGACAGAGTAGCTGGAGCTCGCCTATTGTATCCATACCTAAATCAGATCGTTCAAAAGGTTCTGTTTAGATTGCCGCAAGGTAAACATTGTGGCACGCACTGATTCATATCCGATTCCTATAATCGAAGACTGTACTGATAGGGTCGGTCAAGCTGCATATCTAACCAAGATAGACTTGCTAAAAGGCTACTAGCGGGTAACTGTCTGACAGGGCTAAAGAAATATCTGCAATAATGGATGCTTTATACCAGTAGAATGTCATGCCTTTTGTTATGAAAAATGCTCCGGCCAGCTTTTAACGCCTAATTAATCAGGTCATAACTGGATAGCATCACTGTGTTACATACATTGATAATGTATCTGAAACATCTTAGGCAGGTATTTGACAGTCTTGCCACGCCAAATGTTGGTATAAATCTGCAGAAAAGTGAGTTTGCACAGGCCCAAGTCAATTAGCTGGGTCATGTGGTGGATCAAGGTCAAGTACTACCACATTTAGCTACGGTCAAAGCCATTGTGAACTTCCCTATTCCCAGTTCTGAAATCTTCGCGATATGACTGAAATAATGTTGAAAGCGACGTTAAATCCTATTCACTTACTGACTCACTTACTTATCCAGTTCTAAAAGCGAGTTACTCAGATTTCTGGGAATGAGTGGTTTGGGACTTTGTAGAAAATTTCAATGAATTTGCAACACCTCAAATTTCTATCAGATTGCCTTTAAAAAATTCCAAGCCATTTCGAGTAACGATCCCGTGTTTAGTAGCTCCAATCTTTCTTAAGCCATTCAAGGTAGCAATAGATGCTAGTGATGCAGGGTTGAAGCTGTATTGCTTCGAGGGGATGAAGAATTCGATAAAGAGCAACAGGCATATTCCACCATTGAAAAGCTAGTGCATAACACCTATAATCAGTATGTGTATGTGCTGACAGAACAGTTTCCTGTGGTGGATATCATATATAACTAGTCTGTGTTATGTGCTGACAGAACGGCTCCTTCTGCATGGTGGGCATCATATGTAATCGGTGGGTTATGTGCTGACGTCTCATGTCATACATCTATGCGCTGATCGACAGAACGGCTCCTTGTTCTGGGCATCACCAATAATCAGTATTTGTATCTGCTGATGGAATGGAAGATGTCATATTTAATCAGTCTGAGTATGTGTGGACAGAACGGCTGGTTTTGGTGGATACATATACAAACAGTATGTACTGACAGAAAGGCATATCATATACAGGTGGTTTAATTGGGTCTTTGATATAATACCTAATAAACTAGTGCGACAAATTGTTGAATGCTGCGGTATTTTATTTTCACACCAACATTTCAATAACGAGAGTAACAGCTGGTTAGTCACTGTTCTTCCTCGACTCTTTGACATTAGGTGACATTTGAAGAACACAACTGAACAGATCGACATAGCAGGACTTAACCACATGTATTGATTACGGGTAATAGAAAATACTTACAGTTAAAGCTGACATGTACATATATATATATATTATTGCTGTTTTCCGTATGATCTGACGAAAATCGTCGTGAGTGACCAGCCCTTGGCGTTTTGAAATCAAAATACAGCAGATATCGGATAATAAAGGTTTTATTTCTGTAGAAGTTAGACATGTCTAGGCTCTGTAAGCTGCATTTGGTGTTTTTGTTCCTTGTTGTCATGGTGATGCTCCTTCTAGTATACCGCGGAGATCATGTTCGGATTTTTAAAAAGCTAGGTGAGTAAATTTTCTTCATTTTCATTCATTTCTCGAAGGAGGAGGTCATTATAGATAGTAAGACTGTATGGGAGCTTTCCTATATGTACATAGGGAAAGAATTTTAATTTGGTAAAGCGTTATAACTACTACAGTACTGGCAGTGCTTTGTTAAACCGTCATAACGAGATAGATGTAAGTAACTCGTTTTAATGAGATACAGTGATACAGGAATGAGATAACGCTTATTAAAAAAAAAATGGCATATCATTTCATTTGCGTCATTTGCGTCATTTGAATCTTTGTGTGAAAATCGATTCGATTGAAGAAGTGTTTTGATCGTCCCTATTTCCCTTTCATTAGCGTTTATCGTTCCGTTTCGCGTAAAATCATTTACCTCTTAAAGAAGAACTCGTATTCCACCCATGGAAGAGCATTGGCTCCAGTTGAGGGAAACGTTTCCACTTATAAGAGCGCGTTTCGCTTATAAAGAGCGTTGGGTGGTTATATTTTAGTTTCGTTAACTCGATTCACATTGAAGAGCGTTTGAACCCCAGTATTTTGCTTTCAAAGAAGCGTTTGAATTCCTGTATTTGCTCATAAACAAGCACCAAATCGGTACACTGAACCTGGGAACGATCGCCAAATGTTCGCAACAACATCCAACGGATCTTCTAAGCGTCTTTTAGGGTTATATCGTCAAGCGCCTCCACTCGAAGTTTATCAAATTTGGCCATACATATCGCTTGCTCATAGAAAAATACGAGCGTAGCGTGTAAGATCTATGGCGGTACGTTTCGTAACTTTGTGTCTAATCCCGCTTAACCCGAGGCTAGGGGCCGTATGTATCTATGTATTTCACGATCCTCAACATCTTCATAGGTACAGCCACAATGTTCCTATGGAACAGTCAAAGCGTGACTGAGATAAATACTATTCCTACGAAGTAGGCTACCATCTGCAAATTGTCCGGTAGTCAGTGAGTGAGTCCATCGGAATCATTTCGTCGGCAAAATGAGGAGAACCGTTGAAATTAGAACCTTGATTTTTTCTGTTTATTCGAGTGTCATGGGGATTCCCCTTCTCTCGCTGCATGGGCTATGTTTTGCTATGCATGGGGATTTCCCTTCTCTCCTTGTATATAATGCTATAGCCTTGAAGTGCCTGGGGAAAGGTAGGATTGGGACATTCCCGGAGATGCGAGTTAGCATTGAAGATACTGACTGACCTTTGATCCCTGCGCATAGAGATCAGTTAACATTCATTAAAAATACTCCCTAGATGATGGAGAGACAGGAAAGAGACCAGGAGAACAAAGCACTGGGAGCCACGCGTAAAGGAACCTGTCATGACTATCGAGGCAAATCTATTTTTCAAAGAATGAACTTAAAATTTAGTACACGTGAGGAATTGTTAAGTGTTCTCCGATATATATATATATATTTATATGTCTACCGTTTTAGGGGTGAGAATGAACCTGCACTCAAGTAATTCCAGGCTTCAACCGGTAAGTTACCAGCTCTCAGATGAAGTTTTAATTTTATGGACCAGTTTTGATCTCATAACTCTCTATAACTCAAGAACAAAGGTTTTACTTCATCACTTTCTTCTTCCTTCATGAAAAATCCTCTCGTCTGAAAGAAATCCATTTGCAGGAAAAGTACTATTTTCTTGTGTTTGACTATTGTCGATTTCATTGTGGGATATTTGAGCTAGTTTCCAAGAGTTAAGCTCATTTTAGTTTATCATTCAATTTTAGAGGTGATATGTTACATTCTCAGAAGCACAAAATTGTAGACCTTTTTCTGGATTGCTAGCTACCAATTGGAATCAAGGCGATTAAACAACCTTGAAATTTGGGCCAATGTAATTCCAGATATACGGGCGTATATTGAAGCCCTTTGGGCTCTTGTTTAGATTTGTCAAAAGCCTTTGACACTGTCAGACATGATATTTTACTTGCCAAATTAGAACATTACGGATTCCGCGACATATCGAATGTCTGGTTTAAAAATTATTTGACAAACAGAACACAAAGGTTAAATTATAATGGTTTTTTATCTGAAGCTGCCTCCGTTCATTTTGGTGTTCCACAGGGTTCCATACTTGGTCCCATCTTATTTTTGATTTACATTAATGACCTTATTAACGTAACAGATTTATTAAAATATATCCTATATGCAGATGATACAAGTGTTCTTTACTCTTCAGAAAATCTTAATGATGCTATGTATATTATGACACTTGAACTAGATAAGTTGTATAAATGGTTCTGTGCAAATCGCTTATCTATCAATATCACCAAAACTAAAGTTATGATAATTGAACCCTATTTAAAACACTCTCACAGGTCTACTGTTGAAACACCTCCTATAAACTGTGTGGAGTAGACATAGAAATTGTTAGTAAATTCAAATTCCTTGGAGTATTTTTTAATAACCGTCTAAACTGGGTCTCGCACATTGACTATATTTGTAAGAAAGTTTCTAGGAATACTGGGATTCTTCATCATATTAAAAAATCACTCAATAAAAAAACACTCTTTATATTATACTACTCTTTCATATTCCCATATTTGTCATACTGCAACATTTTATGGGGTAACACATACACTAGTCATCTAAATCCTTTAAATCTTCTCCAAAAACGTGTAATTAGACTTATAACGTTATCCGCTAAGTATGACCACACTGAACCTTTATTCAAGCGAACTCAAATTCTCCAGTTACCTAAACTGAATCTTTATCTGTTACTTCTACTAGTACACAAATTTTTTATGATTCAAGTCCACTACCCAAATATTTTCGGAACTATTTTGTAAAACAATCATCTATTCATCAATATCAAACACGCGCACATTATCTTAATTTATACAGGCCATTTTATCGTAGTAATTTGTCCTTTTATACTATCAAAACAGCTGGTCCCCGCGAGTGGAATAAACTAATGTCCTCTATCAAAAACATACCATCGACATCACTTTTCAAGTCCAAGCTTAAATCATACCTAATCATGCTAACTGAGAATGACTGATCTACTTTCTCGACCATCTCCGATGCTGCTGCACTTGTCAACAATAATATTAAGCCACCCTAAGTTTAATTTCAGTATTATTTCCAACTTAGGGATAAAACAAGCCCCCTGGGGTTTTATTCCCGCCTTTCAAAGCATGTTAGCATCATTTATATTAGTTACGCAAATTTGGTAAATAAAATGAAATGAAATGTAGTTCGAGGGCTGCGACCCAGAAGTGATCAACTCCGGTCTGATGCCAGATATTGGGGCGTCACAATCTCAGGAATTATATTCATGTTCCCTTATACCAAGTTAAGCCAAAGAGTGATCTGGTCACTGGTATACTAACAGTTCAGACAATTCCCAATGGGTGTGTGACCATTTTGCTAGGAAATAATTTGCCAGGGGATATTCCACCTATAGTGTCAGATGAGCCCAGGGTTAACGCTGATACAGAAGATTTAAAGGATGAGCTTCGAAGAATATTTCCTGCAATTCTAGTAACTAGCTCACAGTCTCTAACGGAGAAACAGGAAGAGGCCCAGTCTCAGAAAGTGGGAGATGATACTGGTGTTTGGCGTGGCCCAGTCTCAGAAAGTCGGAGATGATACTGGTGTTTGGCGTGGCCCAGTCTCAGAAAGTCGGAGATGATACTGGTGTTTGGCTTGGCCCAGTCTCAGAAAGTCGGAGATGATACTGGTATTTGGCTTGGCCCAGTCTGAGAAAGTGGGAGATGATACTGGTGTTTGGCTTGGCCCAGTCTCAGAAAGTGGGAGATGATACTGGTGTTTGGCATGGCCCAGTCTCAGAAAGTGGGAGATGGTACTGGTATTTGGCTTGGCCCAGTCTCAGAAAGTGGGAGGTGATACTGGTGTTTGGCTTGGCCCAGTCTCAGAAAGTGGGAGATGATACTGGTATTTGACTTGGCCCAGTCTCAGAAAGTGGGAGATGATACTGGTATTTGGCTTGGCCCAGTCTCAGAAAGTGGGAGATGATACTGGTATTTGGCTCGGCCCAGTCTCAGAAAGTGGGAGATGATACTGGTATTTGGCTTGGCCCAGTCTCAGAAAGTGGGAGATGATACTGGTGTTTGGCTTGGCCCAGTCTCAGAAAGTGGGAGATGATACTGGTGTTTGGCATGGCCCAGTCTCAGAAAGTGGGAGATGATACTGGTATTTGGCTTGGCCCAGTCTTAGAAAGTGGGAGATGATACTGGTGTTTGGCTTGGCCCAGTCTCAGAAAGTGGAAGATGATACTGGTGTTTGGCATGGCCCAGTCTCAGAAAGTGGGAGATGATACTGGTATTTGACTTGGCCCAGTCTCAGAAAGTGGGAGATGATACTGGTATTTGACTTGGCCCAGTCTCAGAAAGTGGGAGATGATACTGGTATTTGGCTTGGCCCAGTCTCAGAAAGTGGGAGATGATACTGGTATTTGGCTTGGCCCAGTCTCAGAAAGTGGGAGATGATACTGGTGTTTGGCTTGGCCCAGTCTCAGAAAGTGGGAGATGATACTGGTGTTTGGCATGGCCCAGTCTCAGAAAGTGGGAGATGATACTGGTATTTGGCTTGGCCCAGTCTTAGAAGGTGGGAGATGATACTGGTGTTTGGCTTGGCCCAGTCTCAGAAAGTGGAAGATGATACTGGTGTTTGGCGTGGCCCAGTCTCAGAAAGTCGGAGATGATACTGGTGTTTGGCTTGGCCCAGTCTCAGAAAGTCGGAGATGATACTGGTATTTGGCTTGGCCCAGTCTTAGAAAGTGGGAGATGATACTGGTGTTTGGCTTGGCCCAGTCTCAGAAAGTGGGAGATGATACTGGTGTTTGGCATGGCCCAGTCTCAGAAAGTGGGAGATGGTACTGGTATTTGGCTTGGCCCAGTCTCAGAAAGTGGGAGGTGATACTGGTGTTTGGCTTGGCCCAGTCTCAGAAAGTGGGAGATGATACTGGTATTTGACTTGGCCCAGTCTCAGAAAGTGGGAGATGATACTGGTATTTGGCTTGGCCCAGTCTCAGAAAGTGGGAGATGATACTGGTATTTGGCTTGGCCCAGTCTCAGAAAGTGGGAGATGATACTGGTATTTGGCTTGGCCCAGTCTCAGAAAGTGGGAGATGATACTGGTGTTTGGCTTGGCCCAGTCTCAGAAAGTGGGAGATGATACTGGTGTTTGGCATGGCCCAGTCTCAGAAAGTGGGAGATGATACTGGTATTTGGCTTGGCCCAGTCTTAGAAAGTGGGAGATGATACTGGTGTTTGGCTTGGCCCAGTCTCAGAAAGTGGAAGATGATACTGGTGTTTGGCATGGCCCAGTCTCAGAAAGTGGGAGATGATACTGGTATTTGACTTGGCCCAGTCTCAGAAAGTGGGAGATGATACTGGTATTTGACTTGGCCCAGTCTCAGAAAGTGGGAGATGATACTGGTATTTGGCTTGGCCCAGTCTCAGAAAGTGGGAGATGATACTGGTATTTGGCTTGGCCCAGTCTCAGAAAGTGGGAGATGATACTGGTGTTTGGCTTGGCCCAGTCTCAGAAAGTGGGAGATGATACTGGTGTTTGGCATGGCCCAGTCTCAGAAAGTGGGAGATGATACTGGTATTTGGCTTGGCCCAGTCTTAGAAAGTGGGAGATGATACTGGTGTTTGGCTTGGCCCAGTCTCAGAAAGTGGAAGATGATACTGGTGTTTGGCATGGCCCAGTCTCAGAAAGTGGGAGATGGTACTGGTATTTGGCTTGGCCCAGTCTCAGAAAGTGGGAGGTGATACTGGTGTTTGGCTTGGCCCAGTCTCAGAAAGTGGGAGATGATACTGGTATTTGACTTGGCCCAGTCTCAGAAAGTGGGAGATGATACTGGTATTTGGCTTGGCCCAGTCTCAGAAAGTGGGAGATGATACTGGTATTTGGCTATCAGAGACCTTTTTGAGAATCTAGATGGTAATAATGAGAGTGGCAATTCACAAGACTTTATTTTTAACCGGTCATGAAAAATTAAGGAACAGCAAGCTGACCCTGTTATCAGGGATATAATGGAGACCGCATTGTCGGAATACGAAGTATAGGAAGTCTGGTATATTAACCAGAAATTGGAGACCACTTAAAAACTCTGGTGATAATACTGGTGTAAGAAAAATTATCGACCAATTAGTGTCTTGCCTAGTATCTCAAAGTGGTTGAGAGGAGATTTAATGTTTCATTAATTCTATTTTATCTCCCGCAATGATTGCATATCGAAATGGTACATTTTCAGCATACACTTTTGAGACTGACAGAGGTATGTACTCCGCACCAGCCGTCTATGGGCATCAGTTTCGAACAGGTGAAGAACAGGCAGCCGTGATGAAACGCCGTCGCGACTTGAAATGCCTGCATGAAATACTAGTAGTCGATATTCTGCGGATGAATTTGACTCCCCAAAAATGCGGATTTGTCGATGGGATTGACCAACAACAGGTACTGGCAGTTCAAGGCAATATTTCTAGATGCCTTCCACTGAGAAATGAGATCCCGGGTCAAATAAATCACAGGCAGAATCCGGTAATGAGACGCTTCGGTAAACAGGTCATCTACATGTAGTACTACCAAGTTGGGCTGCTGGAGGTGGAAGTAAAACGCTTGTCTGGTACGAATGTGACATTCTTCAACCGCACAGTCTCGTAGGCGTGCTGCCACTGGCTATAGCACCAGACAATATGGATATGGCTCATCCAGGACGTCTTTCCGCACCCAGTCGAGCCGCTGGCCGTGATCGTATACGGATGCACTACTCCACTCGTTGGACCTACAGGCGCTGCATCTCTTGGATTGAAGCAGATGAATGTGTCTAAGCATATTATCCCGACATCTGTGACTCCTACAGCAGTCATGTACAAATCAAATAGAATAGAATAGAATAGAATAGAATAGAAGCTTTATTTATAAAAACTCGGTCAGCCATCATCTATCGATGCTCTTCCTGGGAGCCGAGTGCTATAACAATCATAAATAACAAACAGTGTATAGGGTATAAAAAAAAAAAAAAAATAGAGCTCACATTCTAACACAATAAGGATCATGATTTGGTAAAAACATCCTCGTAAATGTATTTAAAACATTCGTGTTTAAACACAGCCAAAGATGAGCTGTTTCTGACACGGGATGGCAGAAAATTCCACGCCACTGGGCCCGAGACAGAGAAGGCTCTCTTATAAAAATCTGTTCGTGAGAATGGGACATATAATTGATCTATATTTACATAGGATCTAGTAAATCGGGTTTGTCTACTTGTAGACAATATAAGCTTGTCTTTTAAATAAGTAGGAGCAGATCCATGTAAGCTGCTGTACACCAGGACACATTCGCTGTACATTACGTGCTGTTTAAATGGAAGCCACTTTAATCGCTTGTATAAGTCGGTGGTAGAAATTTCGAAACCACAATCTAAGATTAACCGAGCAGCTCGTTTTCTTAGTACCTCAATTCTGTGTACATCAGAATCAGTGCACTTCCCCCAAATATTAACACAATAGTTTAGCAGTGGTTGAATAAAACAATTAAAAAACGTTACTCTTGCAGACATAGGCAAAAACATTTTAAGTTTTCTCAACAAGAATAATTTAGAAGCAATCTTCTTGCAAAACATATCAACCTGGTTTTCCCATGAAAGGTTTTGATTGATAGTTATACCAAGCAATTTTTCATCAGTAACAGAGTCGATAACATCACCACCAATAGTAATGAACAATTCAGATTGGGGCAGATGGACACGCTTTTGGTGTGTAGTCACTAACATGCTTTTCGTTTTTGTAGTATTTACGGCCATTTGATTATCTTGGCACCAGTTTTTAACCTCAGTTGCCCCATTTTGTAATTTGACTTCAACTTCTGGAATCGATTTACCGGAAGCAGACAGTGTAGAGTCGTCAGCAAACATTGTAGTTTTACAGACTGAGGTATATAGGGGTAGATCATTTATGTATAATAAGAAAAATAAAGGGCCAAGTATAGAACCCTGCGGGACTCCGGATTTGCATGGTAATGGATCCGAAACAGAGCCCTTAAAATTTACACGCTGGTAACGGTCTGCGGAAATGATTTGCACCATATGGCAAGCCGTTTTGGTATTTATTCCTTTATTTTTGATATCAAAAATTCTTTTTTTGATATCAAAAATAAATGTGCGCCGTTTTGGTATATAATCGGATAATTGTTGATATCAAAAATACTATTTTTGATATCAACAATTCTATTTTCTATCAAAAAAAGAATTTTTGATATCCAAAGTAGTATTTTTGATATCAAAAATAAACTTTTATTTTTGATATCAAAAAAAGAATTTTTGATATCAAAAATAGAATTGTTGATATCAAAAATAGTATTTTTGATATCAAAAAAAGAATTTTTGATATCAAAAATAAACCGTTTATTTTTGATATCAAAAATTCTTTTTTTGATATCAAAAATACTATTTTTGATATCCAAAATACTATTTTTGATATCAAAAATTCTTTTTTTGATATCAAAAATAAAAGTTTATTTTTGATATCAAAAATAGTATTTTGGATATCAAAAATTCTTTTTTTGATATCAAAAATAAATGAATAAATACCAAAACGGCGTGCCATATGGCAAGCCGTTTTGGTATTTATTCCTTTATTTTTGATATCAACAAAAGAATTTTTGATATCAAAAATAAATGTGCGCCGTTTTGGTATTTAATCGGATAATTGTTGATTCTCTCGCTTCCTGTACAGATGACAATTCATTTTGCACAACATTTCTAACAACAGCGTTAGCCTGAGCTGGGTTACCCGAATCAGCCATTTTCTCCATTTTTCTTTGGCGCCAAACGACGGGTGTCGGGACTGAGGAGTGAAATTGTATCAATCAATAAACAAGGGGAAAATTTCGATTGAATTTGTGTAATTTGCATTATGATTTTTATGAGTTATTTTGTATGGTAGCACTTTTGAGATGAAGCCAAAGATGAGAGATTATTTCCGTTTTGGCAGGCCCGTAGCCAAGGGGGGTTTCTGGGTTCGGGCGAACCCCCCCCCCCCCCCCCTTTGGAAATATTATATACTTTTCTCATATAAATGCCCTTTTCAAACACTGAAGCGAACCCCCTATTTACCCCTTTTCCCATACAGCGAACCCCATGATGTGCCCTTTTGGAGTGAAGGCGAACCACCCCTCAGTAAATCCTGGCTACGGCCCTGTTTGGTGTAAGTGGTCCTCTATTTTTGATATCAAAAATAAACGGTTTATTTTTGATATCAAAAAATGAATTTTTGATATCAAAAATAGTATTTTTGATATCAAAAATAAACGGTTTATTTTTGATATCAAAAATTCTTTTTTTGATATCCAAAATAGTATTTTTGATATCAAAAAAAGAATTTTTGATATCCAAAATAGTATTTTTGATATCAAAAATAAACTTTTATTTTTGATATCAAAAAAAGAATTTTTGATATCAAAAATACTATTTTGGATATCAAAAATACTATTTTGGATATCAAAAATTCTTTTTTTGATATCAAAAATAAATGAATAAATACCAAAACGGCTTGCCATAGCACCAAGCCTCCCAATGAGGAGCAAGTCCGCTGACATCGCCAGAACAGTCAAATGCCGCAACAGGTGGAATATCCAGTACATTCGACATGCTCCCAATGTTCTTAAGGTTTTCTTCGTCGCCAATGCAAAGTTCGTATCTAAGAATAAACACTCAGAAACTCGCGTTCGAAACACAACTGTAATTCACACAAACTTCCCGTACATGGTGTGCGACACACAGAAGGCTTTCCGTTACATATAAGTATATGACCGCGCAGTGAACCGATACGGACTATAGTGGAACAGACACAACACGTACGAAGTTATATCATAACTCATTCACTCAGTTCTTCACTCACTGTCTCACTCGTTCTTCACTTACTCACTCACTCACTCACACTCTGTGTATTCACTCACTCCTTCTTCAGTCACTCACTCGTTCTGCACTCACTCATACACTCGTTCTTTACTCAATTACTCACTCGTTCTTCACTCACTCGCTCACTACAATATCCTATGATGCATGCCTGAGTCTAGAAGTCTCCTAGGGTGGAACACCGATGTCTCTCACCCCTGTAGTTCTCGATAGGGCATTCCACTTACTGTTGCTCAGGTGCAGTTCACTCATCAGATTCCGTGTCCAGACCCACTGTTTTCTGCTTCCGAGTGATCGCGTCAAAAGCTTCAATAGAACCATGCCCCATCTCTCTGGAACAGTGTATAGGAGTACAATTGTCACCCATCCAAGTCAGCAACCGAGCGGCTCTGTGCTTTCTCCGCTATCATATTTCCCAATATTCTTCTTCGTGGACGTTTGATGGAGTGGCCTCAACACGGGGTAAGCCTGGTAAATTCAAGAATACCAAGAGAAACTAACCTGCGATACCCGACGTCGTACGGCTTAAATTTCCACCAAAACAATATACTTACATATATTTGTCGAGTGACATGTACAGGGGCGGGCCTCGGGAAGTAAGTCCATCAGCAGAATCCTACCATATACAGGTAATAAGTTCCACAAACCCACACCCTATGCGCTTGTGTACGGGTGTACTTTGTACCCATCCGAGTGCGTGTCCAAGCGACTCTGTGCCCTCTCTAGCTACAGTTGACGTCACAGTACACACTCACCAGTTTTATTCGACACATCGAGAGATTCACTTGACACCACGCACGACCGTTTGGACCGGGTGTGGTATGGCCTACATTTCGTCGAATACTCTTACAGCAGTCACACCGCGGCCCTAAGATCACTCATGTGGTACTCTACACTAACCTGAACGATAGAACCACAACACCCCAGGTCAAGGGTCAAGATAATTTCCTAGTGTTTCATCGGTTTAAATTCCATTTTCCGGGGTTTTTATGAGATTTTTATGAGATTTCCTGTCACTTTCGTTCCATTGCGACAGCCATCACGGGACGCTCCCCCCCCCCCCCTACGGTACGACTAGATTAGGGTTTATATACTACTAAGGACGTTTGCTGATGGAAATTCATGAGGTTCCGAAGGTGAGATTGAAGTCCGAGACGCTGATTCGAAAACGTATCAATAATACCAAGACAAGGGATGGTTGAATAAAACATGGGAAATGGGCAACCATATATTGGAGGCCACTATCGCTTCCACATCGATACGTTAACTATTCTCCTCATGTTGTTTTTCCAGATTCCAGCACAGACTAGCACCATTTATACACAAAGGAGAAACAAGTTTGCACAAGGGTGTTCGGAGCTCAAGTCTCAAAACCCAAAGTTTGCTGAATCACAAGAGCGTTTCAAGGCAAATACATATCTTTTGATGGATAAAAGACACCATGTCCTTTATTGTCCCTTACCAAAAACGGCAACAACATTTTGGAAGAGAGTGTTACAGCTTACATCAGGGATAAAGGAAGGTGAGAGTATCTTCGGTCATTTGTCTGGAAGCGCTCACGATGGCTCCATCCCACGTTTGAGGATATCAAATCAAAAGAATATAACAGAAAGCTACCAAAAGTTCCTCTTTGTTCGCGAACCATATTCTAGAGTTTTGGCAGCCTA
The DNA here is from genome assembly GCA_036873755.1 of Hanleya hanleyi. Classification (NCBI taxonomy): domain Eukaryota; kingdom Metazoa; phylum Mollusca; class Polyplacophora; order Lepidopleurida; family Hanleyidae; genus Hanleya; species Hanleya hanleyi. The sequence goes on from JAVTVY010056390.1 coordinate 22,899, forward strand.
TATTGATAAATTTTTGTCTGCACAGTATTGGTACAAAGGAAGATATATTATCAGAAATTTCCGCCAAAATCCAACGAAAAATGCGCTGTATTGTGGTCACGACGTGACATTTCCAGAATTTATAAAGCACGTGATTACCACAGTATCACATGACCAAATAATCGACCCTCATTGGATGCCAATGTATAAGAGATGTCAGCCATGTTTTGTTGATTACGATGTCGTCGGAAAACTGGAAACTATTGCAGACGATCTGCGATATATATTTGACAAATTCAATTTCACCGACAGCGTTAAGTTTGATGACATGGAGGCGGATTCTGAGCAAGATATTGTTCTACGGAATACGCGAAACATGTTCAAAAGACTTAAACCAAATTGTGTGAAAAGCGGAGATATGCTGAAACGTGTATTAAGAGAGCAACAAATCAGAGGCTACATTAGCAAGAATATCACCGTCCCGGATGACATTATTGTCAACGGCCAAGTCCAGCGATCCGACGCGGAACAATTTATGGCTCGCGCCATGTTGGATTCCGGTGAACGGTCGGAACGTCGGAAAAACAGACTCGAGGCTTTGACTGAAGCCTACAGTGACGTGCCTCTAGATGATCTTGACCAATTGAAGGATTTGTTTCTTCCGGATTTCATTCTCTCGGGATATAATCCATCCCCGCCCGAGCTCTTTGACAACAGAGAAGTCTCTATTGATAGGGTTTACTTCCCCTTAGTCAAAGAATGAATACCATTAGTAGTATATAGAACACGGGACGAGTATGGTTTTCCAGGGAGGTAACTCTTGGTTCCCCTTTTTCCAGGTTAAAGGTATAGGGGACGCCCCATCGCCTTTCACCTCTGGGGCGCCTGGGACGCCAGGCGGCGCCACCAGCTCAAGGTCACGTGGAGGTCAAAAGTAGTTCCGGCAACCTGTAACCTTTGTATTCCTCCGCGGACAGAAAATAGTCCCAAATTCTCCGGCATTCTCCGGCAATCTTCAGGGGCGAGAGGGATCCCTAGTGTACCGATTGGGTCGTATGAGGTATCGATGTGAAGCATTCGTGAAGGGGCATCTGATAAGGTGGGTGTGGGGTTGAAATATCGTCATTCTGCGCATGCGCGGTAGACCAAGGGTATGGAAATAGACGTTTAGGGGTCTAGGTGGGTCACTAGTGGTCCGATGGAGTCGAGTGAGGTATCAATGTGAAGCATATGTGAGGGGGCATCCGATGGGCTGGGTGTGGGGTTGGAATATGGTCATTCTGCGCATGCGCGGTAGACCAAGGGTATGGAAATAGACGTTTTGGGATCGAGGGGGGTCCCTAATGGGTCTATGGAGTTGTATGAGATATCCATGTGAAGCCTATCTGAGGGGGCATCCGATGGGCTGGGTGTGGGGTTGGAATATGGTCATTTTGCGCATGCGCGATAGACCAAGGGTATGGAAATAGACGTTTTGGGATCGAGGGGGGTCCCTAATGGGTCTATGGAGTTGTATGAGGTATCAATGTGAAGCCTATGTGAGGGGGCATCCGCCTGGACTAGTGTCTCGGTCGTTGTCCACATTTTTCGCATGCGCAGACAGGGAATTGTGGGAAAAGGGTATGGAAATAGACGTTTTGGGATGTAGGTGAGCCACGAGTGGGCCGATTGGATCGAGTGAGGTATCAATGTGAAGCCTATGTGAGGGGGCATCCGATTGGACTAGGGTCTCGGCCGTTGTTCAAGTCTGCGCATGCGCAGACAGGGAATTCTGGGAAAAGGGTGTGGAAATAGACGTGTTAGGGTTTAGGTGAGCCCCTAATGATCCTATGGTGTCGTATGAGGTCTTATTTTGAAGCTGTCGTGAGGGAGCATCCGCCTGGGCTAGTGTGTCGGTCGTTGTCAATAGTCTGCGCATGCGCAGTCTGGCCGTAGTATAGAAATAGACGTGTTGGGGTTTAGATGGGCCACTAGTGGTCTGATGGGATCGAGTGAGGTATCCATGTAAAGCAGTCGTGAGGGAGTATCCAACGGGCTGGGTGTGACGTGGAACTGACGTCATTCTGTGCATGCACAGTAGAGAAAGTGTATGGAAATAGATATTTTTGGCGCCGACATGGGTCACTATGAGTCCGATGGGGTCGTATGAGGTCTTATGTTGAAGCTCTCGTGAAGCAGCATCCGGCTGGACTCAGGGTTCGTCCGTGTTCAAGGCTCTGCGCATGCGCAGTCGGTCGTAGTATGGAAAGCAGGCACGTTGGGGGATGCGTGGGGGTGTGTTTCACCCACCACTATGGGTCCCTGGTTTGGGGTTGGGTGGTGTGGGTTCTGCGCACAGACGTCACTTCCGGGTTTCACTAAAACTACCTTCGAACACAGAAGAGTTCCAATGTTCCCTTTAGACGTAGGGTCCGTATGTTCAACCTCCGGATTTTTTCCGCCCCGGCCCCGCCCGGCCCGGCCCGGCCCCGCCCCGCCCCGGCCGCAGCGCGCGCGGGCTATCCGGAAGTGCGCGGCATCACCGGAAGTGCGCGGAAGAATGTCGGGTCTAAAGGTCAAAGGTCACATCCAAGTCAAAAGGTCTCTCTTTCGGCAAGATTCGGCAACAATGTTGCGGCATCGATATACAGAGCTTGAACCCCAAAAGGGGATTGTAAATTAACCTGGGAAGGATGGGCAGTTCCATTTGGGCGAGCGGAACAGAGCTTGCGTTATTCCAACTGACGTCCGACGTGTACCTCATCGTCAATGACGATCACCTGGAGCTGGTCCAAGACGCACCGCAGAAGGTGAAGATTTTGTTATCGCTATCAGGCTGGACTCTGTTGACACGATCGTTACAGGGAAAAGAACCCGAAAGAGATTTCATGCACGTGGAAGTCGGTGTGCACATACGCACTGCTGGAGAGGATTCCCATTTTCCCCGGTTGGAACAGAGTGGAAGTACCTATATCACACTCTGTCCACCCTTATGGATGGAACTGAAAGATGTACTCCCCGAGGTGGATGACTTACTACACCCCGAGGTGAAAGAAGGGACTGTGGCTACCCGGAGGCTTACACCTGGCTGCACCCTATTGTTGTACCCCAAACGAGTGGACCTCATCGATAGCGGAATGAGGTGTTGGTGTACGACTGAACCCAAAGCGCACGTCTCTTTGTCACCGGAAGGATGGACTGCCTTGAAACGAGTGTTGTTGGGTGACCTGCACGGTGATAGCATTCACCTGTGTGACGACGTCTAAATTTTCTGCGGTCCCTTTTTCGCTCGACTCCTCTGTCTGAACGACGGTGGTTTTACCCGGGACCCCGATCTATGGACGGCTTTGGAACAAGTAGTCCCCATTGTCGATAAGGTACTATCTCTATAGGAGCCACATAACCAATCAGAATAGTACGTATCATGGACTACACCCGTAGAGCTACGTCTAGGCGCGCATGTGTGACATGGTCTATAAAACACGTCCCTCTGGATCCCACACTTTCATTTCTACGGTTACAGAGCCATGACGGACATCCAGCCCTATGCGACTCGCATTTTACAGCATGCCACCGTGGTTAATTCACTCACAGATTACAGAGCAGTGGTTCGGTCCATGTTTGCAGATGGCGCCGACAACGAGGGGCGACGCCAGATCCTGAAAGAGTTCACAGAAGCGGTCCTCGACAGAGTGCACACGATGGAGAGGTGTGCCATCACTCACCACTACTGGACTATGACAGCCATCCTTGATGCTCGGGATATGGACCACGAGCGCTCACGCCGGAACCAGGACCTCACCATAAATACGAGGGTCAGACAGAGTGTGTGTCATTCACCGTTCGTCATTGGATCAAGCATGTCACCAGTCCTACGAGCCATCCTTCCCCTTACACCCCGGGTGGGGTTACACGTCTATGAAGATAAAGTCACCCTCGTGGAATACCGTGGAGATGTTTGCTGGCCGCGCGCTGAGACCGTATCGAATACGGCTACGCTACAGCGTGACGGCTGGACCAAATGTAAACGGGTGTTGAGCGGTGAGCTCGACGGAAACCTCATCCACATAGACAATGCCATCTACGTATACCGTGGACCTTTCTTCCCACGCCTGGGCCGTTACCAAGACCCTACGCGAGGCTTCACCCTAGACCCCGATCTGTGGACAGCCTTCGAGAAAGTGGTGCCTATTGTGGACCAGCTGTTTACACCGGACGAGCGGTCAGCTGTTCAGTTGGAGTGGGCTCGTGCCCTGAGTGAAGCGGCGGCAGACCCCAATGAACAAATTACCAAACCTAGCAATGAAGCGGAGGCAGACGATGATGCCATTGATTATCCGGCTAGACTCAGTCATCCCAGTGATATGACCACCCGATCCTTTGATCTCACGGGGTTCTCCCTATACATACGAGAGACAGTCAAATCTTGTACCATTCACGTACTGACCATGACGGAGCATATAATACGGGCGTATCTCAGCTTGACCCCCGAGGTCTTCCTGCACGTTTATGCGGATAAGGTCGATATCATGGAGGAGGTGGGGGACATCTGTGATGCGTACCTTACACAACCGTGCCCGGCTCACATTCGCCTGTCCCGAGAGGGCTGGACCAAATTCAAACGGGTGTTGTCTGTTGAACTGGACGGCGACCTCATTCACTTGTGTCACGATGTGTACATCCGACGCGGCCATTTCTTTGCTCAATTGGCTCGCCTAGATGGGGGTACAGTGCATTTTACCCTTCACCCTGATCTATGGTCTGCATTGGAAGATGCCGTGGTAGATGTGGATCAAGTGCTTACGGAGGAAGATGGGTCATCAGACGAGTTGGATGGTCATTTACCATGGACACTGTGCTGGCAGAAGCCAACGAAGAAAATCAGAAAGAAACTCCTGCCCATGATATACCCGTTATAAATAAACGATAGAGCCAGGGTCCTTCATCATTTGTCACCATGAAGAGCTGGGAGAAGGTGTTGGACAACTTATGCTACAGTCCCGACATTCCGGCGGCCTATAGTGCATTGACGGCTCTCTATCGAGCGGCCAAACCCCAGGGGATACAACGTGCTCAAGTCCGAGATTGGTTAAGAAAACAAGACACCTATAACTTACATCGAGCTGCCCGTCGTCATTTTCTACGGAACCGGGTCATCGTGGGAGGACTAGATGCCCAATGGCAAGCGAATTTGGTCGATATGAGCGCCTTTGCCAAACACAACGATGGGAATCGTTATATCTTGACGTGCATCGATATCCTGTCGAAGTATGCGTGGGTGGTACCCATCCGGACGAAAACGGGGGTGAATCTCATAGCGGCGTTCAAGGACATCTTCAAGACCTGGCGCAAACCCATGTATTTGCAAACCGACGAAGGCACGGAATTCCTCAACGGACCGTTCCAACAGTTTCTGAAAGCCCAGAAGGTGTTTTCTTCCATACGTACAACGAGACCAAGGCTTCCGTGGTGGAAAGGTTCAACAGGACATTCAAAGGCCGCATGTATAAATATTTCCCCTATAAGAATACAAGGCGGTACATCGATGTTCTCCCGAAACTTGTGAGTGGTTACAATCGAGCCTATCACCGGAGTATAGAGAGAGCCCCTATTACCGTCACCCAACGCAATGAAGCCCAAGTCCGGCGTGTCTTGTACCCCAGGCAATCGCAGCGAACGACGAAGGAGGTGTACAAGGTCGCGGACCCTGTACGGATCAGTAAAGTCAAAGGTCAATTTGAGAAAAGTTACTTGCCCAACTGGAGCGATGAGCACTTCCTGATTAAACGGTGCCTACCCCGACAGCAGCGAGTCTATGAACTGGAAGATCTTCAAGGGGAACCGTTGCTAGGCACGTTTTACGAGACGAAATTACAGCCTGTCGTAAAAACACAGCAAGACTACTACACGGTGGAGCAAATTTTGAAAACGGAACGTCGGCGTGGCAAACTGTTTCATTTCGTCAAATGGCAAGGCTGGCCCAGTTCCTTCAATTCCTCGGTGGCGGCCAACCAGGTGAAACGACTATAAAGCCAGACACCACTACCGTCATCCTTCATTCCACGTTCGACCACGGTGCTATGGACAAGCAGCAGCTGCCTCTGAACACAGCGTCTCCCAAAACGCGCAAAGCGCAAGTAGGCTTTGTGGTCATAGTGCTAACCCTGCTGAGTGTGTTGTACGGAGGTGTATTTTACGACGTAGCCTATGTCAGCACGCTACTTAACCAACTTGGAACCCCAGCTGTGAGTGGCAGTGAAATCAGTCTACAGATAGCACCAGTCAACCCCGTATCGAGCCCAATCATCACCACCACCACTGCTGCACCGAGTATACAGTCAGCACCTACACCAAGTACACCCACTACGTCTGAAAACCCACCGGATTTCATCCCTCACAGTGAACAGACAACGACGACCGACGTTGTACCCATCACCACTCCAGTTCACTCGTACCAAATTTACAAGAGCGGGTCACCACGACAGCGGATACAACTCAAACCATGGACCCTCGGTGGCAGCACCCCTTCACTTGCGTCATCGCAGGACCGACGGGTTCCGGCAAAACGCACTTCGTCAGGGAGCTCCTTCAACACGCCGACAGCATGATCACCCCACCCATTGCCCGAGTCGTGTGGTGTTACGGAGAATGGCAGGCAGCGTATGCAGCAATGCCCCACATCACGTTCGATGGAAGGCCTACCTAACCTGGCCGATTTGGAACTGGACACCTTGGTGGTTCTGGATGATCTCCTGGCGGAGACGGATGCGCGGGTCACCCAACTCTTTACCAAAGGCAGCCATCATCGACGGCTCAGCATCATCTACATTGTGCAGAATCTGTTCAGTAAAAACAAAGAACATCGGAACATCAGCTTAAATGCCCACAACCTGGTGGTTTTCAAAAACCCGAGAGATACCACTCAACTGCTGCACTTGGCGAGACAGATGTATCCCGGCCGCACACCGTTTGCGTTGGAAGCCTTTAAAGATGCGACAACCCCTCAGCACGGGTATATGCTCTTCGACCTCAAGCAAGCCACCCCCGATCACCTTCGACTACGGACCGGCATCTTTCCCGGAGAGGCCCACCACGTGTACATGCAAAAATAATGTAAACACACCCACAGTGGCTCCCCCAGCTGGAGTGTGTGTGTTTGATGATGGAGATAATAAAAAGAATGAATACAGCATGGTTGACTTTGTCTCTGTTCTCTGAGGTAGATAAAAAGGACAGTTGTGGGTTCTGGCATTAGTTGTACATGATGTCTGCGCGAGTACGGAAGCACGCCCCGACGCTCCGTGTATTGAAGACGGTCCCACCCGAGTTGGTCCGAACCATTGTACGCGGTGCGGACCCTGACCTCGTACGCTGTCTGTGCGAGATCGGGTACAACCTGTTAAAAGGCAACGTACCACTGACTCCGGCTCAGAAGGCCAAGTTGGCCAAGCATAAGACAGGTCTCCGAACCCTAGTCCAGAAGCGGGTCCCTCAAACACAAAAGAAAAAGGTGTTACAGAAAGGCGGCTTTCTCGGGGCCATCTTAGCCCCGTTGGCCGCTTCCGTGTTGGGTCCAGTATTGGGTGGACTCTTCGGCCGACAATGAACCACACGAAAAAAATGGTCCTCGTCGAACCACGGTTCCTTCAAAACCTCCAATCGCCCTACCCTGTCCCACCTACGGTGAAGACCATAAACACCCTCGATGGAGAGATGCAACAGATCTTACAGAGACCGGGGTTAAGCGACAGTGAGAAAGTACAACGGTACAATGAGACGCTTCAACGGTACATGACGTTCATGGACCAATGCAAAACCCTCTCTACCCCACAACCACCACCACCACCACGTGCCACACCGCCGACCTCAGCACCGCTCCAACAGCCGCCATTACCAGGGGTACCACCCACAGCCCCACAGTGGGTGGAAGACGAAGTCCTGAAGAGTGTACCTGCATCGTTCAAGAAGCAAGCTGGCCTGGTATTACAACGGATGAAACAGAATCCTAACTTGACTTGGAATGATAAAGGCGAACTACTGGTACAGAATCAGGTGGTCCCCGGAACCCACATGACGGATTTAGTGAATGACCTGATGCGTAAACGCAGGTCGCACACGGATCCTCGAGGATGGGAGGTCTTCGCTCAAGGCTTCAAAGACATGCATGTACCACAGGAATTGGTGGGGAACCCCCACCGCTGGGCCTTTATGCAGCGAACCCAGCAATCGCGGAGTGGCCCACTACCTTCTTAGGAATCCGAATGGGAACCGGAGTCACTCCCCAAAACACCACCACCACAACGGGCACCTTCTTTTCAGACCTTTAAAAAACCATCCTTGATCAGGACACCCCACATCTCCAGAGCCGTGACACGTAGCAAGTCAACGCGACGAACACGACGCCGAACACAACCGCCCAAGGCCTGGAACACCTATTAAAACCAACAGCAGCAGCAGGACAGCTCAGTCGCCATGTTTTACCTCACCCTACCTAGTAACAGTTCGCTGGATGTGTTTCCTGACAACACAGTGGCCAAGTATGTGACTCAATTACCACAACCGTTACATTTACCTGGCCGGTGGGAAT
>JAVTVY010056391.1:0-28660 GCA_036873755.1 Hanleya hanleyi
AGATACGTAGCGGTATCTATTTGTTCGAGGCATGCGCACATCCGCAAATCAGATTATTTCTATAACTTTACAGCATTCTGTTTTGAGAATTCCAGATGTTTTTTTCCTTACGGTACATAAATAAATGTGCTGGTTATGTAGTTCATACCCGGTACTAGGTTTTCATAGTATCTCGTCGCAGGGCAGTACACGCTTCAGTTTTATCGTTGCATCCGAACTCTCCAACATGACAAAGGCGGCCCAATGCTTTACATTAGCTTTGCTGTGTGTTTCAATCACATACAGCGCGGACTTTCATCGAGCAGAGCGTCATAGGCTAAAACGAGATGCCGGTTCCAGCAAATACATAGATCATCTAGAGGGAGAAGTTATTCGCTTAACGAGGAAATTATTCCAGGAACGATTTCAAATTGATAAATTTCAGAAAGAGTTAGATGAGATCAAAGAGAATCTGACCGAACGTTACGATGTCGAAAATCAAGTGAAGCAACTGACCAAGGAACTGACCAATTTACAGGAACAATGTGAGTACTCAAACTTAATGAAAGACGAGGATTACCAAGATATTAAACGTAGCCTGAAAGCAGAAAAGAACGCACGATTCCTTCTTCAGCAGGCTGTGCAGGAACTGAAAGAGGATATGAAAAAACTACAATCCCCCAAACCATCATTGGTACAACCAGACGGCTATTATAACCAGGAAAATCAGAAAGGTAATGTTAAACGTTCAACTTTTTTTTATTATTATTACTGTACCTGCCTTTATGGTCATTAGTATCATGGAGGTTGTTCAACAGATTGGCCAGTGTATCTTGGTTAGCGGAGGTTCATTCTGGTTGTGTTGTCCAATCCTGCGCTTTTATTGTTGCTGTTGATGTAAATATTATAATAATCCGTTATATTTATCAATTGAATGTTGATTCTAGTAGCCAGGCTTTGAAAATAGAGTCCCCCCCCCCCTCGCTCAGAATGGTCGAAGAACTGGGTCGTTCAGAAGTGTTTATTGCACCTCTTACTGGTTATTTTATCGTCGGCAGAAGAAACATCTATCCCAGCCGAAGAGAAACTAAATTCACTTTATCTGATCAAGTGGCTCCAGGTAGTTCTAATTTTACAGAATTCCCCCATTGTTTTACAGAGATGGTGCTCATGATGCTTATATACAGTTTTAATCATGCCAGCAAGACATCATGAGGTTCCAAATAGCAAATCATTTTCGTGATCAGTATTTCCATCTTTTCCAAAAATGGAAACATATCATCTAAGGATGAGAGTGTAGAATTATAAGTTTCTCATTTTGAAGTTTCATCGGTGCATAATCTGACAAATGATGTGGTTTAGACTTCGTATCAACTCGCAAGTTTACATAGTTTGGATAACATCATTTGACAGTTTACACATCCCGATGAAACCGCAAAATCCGATAGGCAGTCCTCAAATGGCTATCTGCTCAGATCGATGAATATGGTGCATGTCTATCTCAGACAACTTTTACCCTACAACGAGGATAGTGAGGATGACAACCAGTTGACCCAGTGAGTACTTCGGTATCACCCAGGACGAGAGTGACATTGGACTGCTCAACAATTTCACATATTTATTCCATTTCACTCTCACGAAATGGAGAACAATTTGTTGCAAGCATACAGTTGACAACGAATTCAGTATAAAAAGTTGTCACAGACTCATTGTGCCGATTACCTTATCAAAAGTGAGAAAGTATTGGGAAAACTGCCTAAATTTAGGCCCAGTATCCTTTCCATGCGATGAAGATGTTTTCTACGTCTACGTAACAAGAATTACTTTTTTTTGATGATGGATCGCTCGTCGCGTCAGTCATAGCACATGTACGTTTACAGCACGATAATCGATTAACAGAGTAAATAAAGACCCGATCCCACTCGTAAAACCTCCATAGTTTGTCAGTCGAGTATGGAAGACGGATTAAGTCATTTCGCAACGTCGCTCTCTCATCTTCATTTCCATATAGCGAGGCTGCGAGATTGCGAGAGACCGTCGAAGCGACAGCGAGAGGTTGTGAGATTGCGAGACCGCGAGGGAACCACGCGAGTGAGCGAGATTGTGAGGTTAAATTAGTCTCGCTCTCTCGCTCTCTCGCTTCGCTCTCTTACTGTCTCGCAACATCGCTCTGTCGCATCACTCTCTTGCGATCTCGCAAACTCGTTCTTTGGAAATGAAGGCGAGAGAGCGAGGTTGCGATATGGCCTTACCCGTCTTCCATAGTCGAGGGAATTGCAATGGCATCAAGACTGGAGGTATCAAGTTCAGAGTAGAGCTAAAATGCAAGCGTCTGTCACACACACACGATCTTCTCACACAATTTCCAGTATAATACTCCTACATATTTGCACCAGCAAATGTCATTACAGATGAAAGTATAAGAACATGTTTTCGTTATGAAGTATTATGAAAAGTTATTGCAGAAACTGAATAGGCGGCTATACAACAAACAAATTGCTTGTATCGATATTATCCCATCATTGTGCTCTAATAATCGATTCGTGCTGGCCTAACACGGATTGGTTGATAGTATACAGATAGTTACTGTTATCTCGGCTCTGAGTTTGAATTGATGAGATCTCTTTATAGCTGTATGAGGCCACGCCAGATCCACTAGAAGATAAGGTCGAATATTTTGGCTGATGAACGAACTACATTGCCCATTTCCTGAAAAATAACATCCCCTGCAGAGAAGCCCTGGCGCGTCATCAAAGATGAGTTATTTACTTCAGCTGATAAGATATAACAGCTCCCGATCTAGCGTATCCAATTTCTGAGGCCCGTGTGGTTATTCATAGTTTTCACATGACCCGCATGCAATGACAGCGGGGTTGCGATACCAAGGCTGTGCCTTAGAATTCTCAGTATTCTAGTCTGAATGTGAGAAGCCGAGCTTGACCTTCCTGTAAAATCAAAAAAAGTGGTTGCTTTTCAGTCGAGATACGTCGTCAATTTTTCCCACGTCTCAACACATTTTATTAATTGTATATACTAGGGTTCTGCTGACGGACGTTAATCCCCACGGCCCGCCCTCTGTACGTGTTGTTTGACAAATATTTTTAGGTTCATCGTCTTAGTGGGAAATTTTCTGCACTACGTCGTGCATTACAGGTTTTTTTCTGGATATTCTTGCAGTTATCATGTTTATCCCATTTTGACATGTTTACTCCCTCGAACGCCCGCGATACTCACTCATTAACATCATTTGAGTTACTTATTCGTCAGTCATTCGACCAGTCATCACAGCTCCAGAGCTGGGGTATCTAATTCCGCTCAAGCCGGTGTTAGTGGCGGACTGATTACTTCATAGTTTTCAAATGAACAGGGGAAGTAAAAGCGCGAATGAGATACCAAGGCGCCGTTTTAAAATTATTCGTATTCTAGTCTGAATGTGAGTTGCCGAGGGAGGCTTACCTGTAAAGTCATATGTTTAATTTTTAGTCACCAGAGATCGTCAGTTTTTTCCACCTCTTACATAGCTCACAAATGAACCATCGAAGAAATTATACAATTATTCACATATGATATAGTAGCATGTCTGATTATGTGGTAAACGATAACAAAACTCGATTACGTTACCCTTCGGTATTTGGGTGTCCATAAACCATTACCAACACTTCGCGCACTGTACAGTAAGGTACTTTAGAACCCGGAATTTAGATGACAATTTGATTATTAGCCATGTTGATGGCACGGTGATATACTGGAATATATATTTCGGCAGAATTTTTTCCCGATTGTTGTTCTTTTCTGGAATCTCTCAAAGTTTATGATCGATCAATCATCATTTTAGGCTGAATAAATTAGTGTGTTCCAGACATGGTCTTTGCCAGCGATTCGCTTACTCCATCTCAAATATTGGTATGACCCTTGGTGGCAGGGTGTTGGAGAGCTGGTGTCTAACGGAGACTCTATGCGCTTCATCTCAAACATGCACGTGGTGGCAGGGTGTTGGAGTGCTGGTGTCTAACGGAGACTCCGACATAGTATTGCGGAGTTTCGGAATTTTTAGGCATTGTGCAGAAAGTAAACGTTTGGTTTAGCAAATCCATATCAATAAACGACAATTCGTATTAGATTTAGAGGAGTTATAGATAATTGAAGAGTAATTAGGTCACGACTATTTCTTTGGCTGCTAAATTACAGTATTCAGTAGCGCAACTTAAGAGATGTGCCTTATGTTATTCATTCCTGTAATATTACAGAATAATGTATTTGCCTGGACTGGAATATGCAGGAAAGGTTGTGAACCTGGATTTTTGCCTCCACTCTGTCTTGAATGTTAGTGGGAATAGATGACCAGGCAGTAAAAACCTCAACTCAGTGGCTAGGCAGTAAAGTCCTCAACTCCGTGACTAAGCAGTAAAGTCCCCAACTCCGTGGCTAGGCAGTAAAGACCTCAACTCCGTGGCTAGGCAGTAAAGTCCTCAACTTCGTGACTAGGCAGTAAAGACATCAACTCCGTGGCTAGGCAGTAAAGTCCTCAACTCAGTGGCTAGGCAGTAAAGTCCTCAACTCCGTGACTAGGCAGTAAAGTCCTCAACTCCGTGACTAGGTAGTAAAGTCCTCAACTCCGTGACTAGGCAGTAAAGTCCTCAACTCCGTGACTAGGCAGTAAAGTCCTCAACTCCGTGACTAGGCAGTAAAGTCCTCAACTCCGTGGCTAGGCAGGAAAGTCCTCAACTCCGTGGCTAGGCATTATTAACCTCACTGTCATGCTTAAGCATTATCAAGGGCGTCGTTAGAGGGGGGTCGTTGGGTGGGTACGACCCCCTCTCAGCGCTGTATGAGGGTATGTTATTTTTCTATGTTGTAAGCATACGAGACGACCCCGACCCCGCTCAAGAAATCCTGGAAAGGGCATTTTTGTGGACTGGATATGCTCAATAGGTTCTCGGAATCCTACAATTATCACTTGCATAGAAGTCCGAATCCTTTCTCCACCTTCAGTGTTCACGTTCATGTCTTATACTTTCAGCTTACCCGCACTACAATTTCACGTGTGGCCATTGTGCTGGTGGGGAAGTCTGTGTGGCCCCTGACGGAGTATGCAGGAATGGCTGTGAACCAGGGTTTTTACCTCCATATTGTCATGAAAGTTAGTTGATAAAGATTGATCTCAATTTATCGATTAGGCTCATTTTGTCAGAAAAGAACATAGACAGAAGCAAGTGCGCGAAATTCTGAAATTCATATGTGAGTTTCGGAATCGTAGGTGTCCACAAAATTCGAATGATTCCTGCATGCCTCATGATTCATGATTCTGGTACAGCTTACCCAAATCGCCCAGCCTTATAGGGTTAAACAAACACAAAGAATATCATGACTTGTGTGAATGCCAAAAATTCAAACACAAAGATGGACGTCCGCATTTATTTGATCTGACCCATAGACTTCACTCTGTCTTCATAAAATGCTTCGGAAAGCATTGGTTGTTTCCCTCATTCGAGGATTCATTTAGATTGAGATTGTGCGCCTACTTCATCCGAAATCGGTCTGGTCGTTGTTTATCTTTGTGACTTGGGTACTAGGAAAACCGACTTTTACAATCGAAGTTAATGATTTAGCTAGACAATGATATATTAAGTGCAATATTTCATTTTTTGATAGTGCTATAATTGCGCATCCGACAACTAGCAGAATAAATCCCATGTGATATGAGATGATATAAAATATGCACGACCTGAGATGTGGCTCACTCAGTGATAAAAATTAGTAGCACGACAACCCGGATCACGGTGAAAAGTTTTATTTATTGCTCAAATCTACACCTGCTGTTGATAATGGCCTTATCTCCCTTTAGGAGCAACCTTACAAATAGTTAAAACGAAAAGTTGTCTCCCCTTAGGGAGCTCTCTCAGCCCAGCTAGGTTACTCTGCCCAAACCTGAATCTCCCTCTTTCTCTATTTGTACCTGCTCGCGAGGGGTTGCATATCAATGAAGTGTCCTATAGTGCTGGTTTGGTTGTTGATGGTTTGACCTTCGGTAGTACCTTTGCTAAACTAGTATTTTTCTCTTGCTGTATTTCTTAGACATTATTGTCTGAGATATCTGTCCCTGTAAATTCTAATTCATGCCGTTCGTGTCGGCAGTTTTGGTCTAGTTTGGATGCTCACACTCATGCATAGGTCACCTTTGTTACCGTCAGTCCACGTGTTTAGAGTGTCTAAGTTGGGATGTTACCGCCTGGAGGAATTATGCCCAGGCTAGACGAGCGTATTTATTACGGGTTACGTTAGACCCTGCTTTATCTGTGGACGAAAGACGCCAAAATAAATTGCGCTTGTCGGAGATTTCAAATTTTAACGAAGATCTTTCTGGTTTCTTGTTTGGATTTATCGCATACACTTAGTCCCGCCAGGTTCTATTAGAATCCCTTTCAGTGGGACTGTTTGTACGAGAGGATAGTGTTAAAGTTCCAAACAGTTAGAACCGGTTGGTAAAGTCTTGTCTGGCGTGTTTGCGCACAACCCCGTTTCTTTGTTTGGACAACAAAGGATTCTGTCCAAAGCCCGGCTTTCTCGACCGCTCTTTTGTTATCGGGAACGTGTGTCCCGGTGACACATCTGAACTTTGATCGCGGGTGAAAGCGGCTGATCTGTCCAGAGTACACAGTGTGTAAGCCTGCCGGCTGGGATATATTTAATAGAAATGCTCAACGTACTATAACCTTTCGTTACTAGTTTCTGCAGGGAAATTGTACTCTCGCTGATTTAAACGATAACACCTTCATTTTCGTGTTGTTGTTGTTGTGTTTCGGACTTTTCAGTTTTTGGTAGTTTACTTCTATGCATACAGTTCATTGTACCTACCAAAATGCATTCTCTTGTTATATCAAGTGTTATTCTGTTTATTTGATATCATGTGATCAAGAGAGAGTACTTGCAGAGGTTTTTCTCTGTCTTTTACTTTTACGTTGTTGTTGTTGTACACTACAACGTCTTTGTTACATTTTAATGAGCCTACCATATTACTCTCTTTGTGTAATCAAGGGTGTGTTGATCAAGAAAAGAGATCACGAGATTGTTTATTAAGAAATTGTGCTATTCTTTGGAACACATTTTTCTGCTAGTAAATATTGCATTGTGATATATTTATTTTTCACAACCAAATTTTCCCATCGGAATACTGAATTAGACTTACAATTCAAATTGAGTTGAGCTTTAATTTTATTTTCTTCTTTCTGAGAAATTAATTTTATTAGCTTAAGTGCGAGTTTATTTCTCCGGGAAGTCTTTAGAATTGTTCTCGTTCGACGACACCTTGGGTGTTTATTGATCTTTCCCTGGTCTGTTGGCCGGGCAAAGCAGGGGTTTTTCTTGACAGTTTTTCATCGGGGTAACCCCGATGAAAAACAAATAAGAATTGAGTTCTGACGTTTTTTTGGAAATTGAGTTTTCCATGAAAAAATTGCGTATTTTATTTTTCGGACACTCAAAAAATTGAGTTTCCTTCAATAAAATTGAGTTTCTGTAACGAAATGCAAAGATAATACAGCTCGCGAGAAGAAAGAAAAGACTGCACTCACGTGGCGGAAGAGCGATGTGTGCGTTCTTGTTGTTATACGCACAGCATACGTTTTGTTCCACTTTGCATGCGGTGTATGTGGGAAACCCTCGCCTGTATTTCTTTATGAGGGGAAACTGGGGTTGGCGATTTCCGACTCCGGGTACCAGGATGTGGTGTGGTCATGTGGTGTTTACCTTATCGACGACAGTTCCCGCCATGAATACCACAGACAGAAGAACTCGTCTGAGACTGATGCAGGTGCTGCGGTTGCGAACATATCGTTCCGGAGTTGATGTGAATGTACAGGTGAAATGTCAAGGATTGGGATTTAAAATGCTGAAAAACTGAACTTAGAAAAATAAAGAACTGAATAAAGATCTATGCATGGAGACATTCATACAGTTGACTCCTCGTCGATGATCAATAAATTAACTCCAGTAAATGGGGAGAGTCAGACGCAGGCATTTGCACGTCGCTGAAAGTGAAAGTAGGCGGGATGATATATGTAGAGCTGCCAAATGTCAAGAAATGTAAAGTGTCTCCATGAATAGATTTTGTAATAAATTATGTAATCGAAAATGCGAGACAAGAACTTTGATTTTCACAACACGTCGGTTCGGTATTGCTGCGCAACAACAACAACACAATGTTGTAGAGGGGGTGAAAAAAAACGTGATGGAGGGCGCATTTTATTTTTATTTTTCTGAAAGCCAACCAAAATGCTGGCCATACAACTGACTGGGTGGGGCTTGGTGGGATTCCATTGTTTATGCAGGCATTCATGTGTAAATTCCATTAGTCCCACAAACCCCGGGAGTGGTTCGCTTGACACCTGCATTAAGCTCGGACTAAAACTACTGAATGATCGATTCTTCCTATTTCTAAGATGAAAAGGCACTAAAAATTGAGTTTTCGCACTTCATTCGATGAAAATTGGGAAAAATTGAGTTTTCATACTTCATTCGATGAAAATCGGGAAAAATTGAGTTTTAGGCATTATTTAGCGCCCCGAAGGCGCGCGAAAAAATTTGACTTTTATTGAATTCAGAAATTGAGTAGATGAAATTTTTTTGTCAAGAATAACCCCTGCAAAGATCAAACCTGAAGTTATATACTCAATCATCTGCTTGGGACAGCATAAGACTGTTTCCATCGGGAGGTCTTCTTCTACTTCGTAACCCTTACCGCTTTGCAGTGTACACTCCAAGATGCAGTGTGGTTGCAGTGTGGTTGCAGTGTAACCTTCAACCACACTGCAACAACAAGAAAATTACAGGCACACTGCAGACACACTTCAGTGCAACAGCACAGATCTCCAGGCACACTGCAAACACACTGCAGAAACTTAGAAACAATCCAGGCACACTGCAGACACACTGCAGAAACTTAGAAAATATCCAGGCACACTGCAAACACACTGCAGAAACTTGAAAAAAATCCCAGGCACACTGCAGACACACTGCAGAAACTTAGAAAAATTCCAGGCACATTACAAGCACACTGCAGGGACTTTAACTTTTTTGATATAAAAGAGACACACTGCCGAGACACTGCCAGGACTTTAACTTTTGCATATAAAATAGAGGGAGATATTGTTTGTTCAGGGTTATTCCACTTTCTTTGATCTTCTCATTTACAAGATCAGCTCGTATTGCCACACTGCAACTTTTTTCTGCAGTACCTCATTTGTATAGTGAAGATAATTCCAAGTACACTGCGACTGAAGGTTACCCTTACCAAAAAATCTTGTAAGATCTTGTAGGATTTGAAATTTTCTTACAAGATCTTGTAAGATCTTACAAGACAGTTGTTTTGTCCTACACGATCTTACAAGATCCTGAAGGACAAAGCTGGCTGTCCTACAAGATTTTGTAAGATCCTGCAGGACAGCTGTCCTACATGATCTTGTAAGAATAAGTTTGCCTGTAGGACAAAATATCAGTTTGCTTTTGGAAAGTATTTTTATAAGACAGTTTTACAGAATATCCACAACATTGGATCTCCAGTTGAAGATATGGTTAGCATTTTCTCTTTCAAAAATGGCAGGCATAATATTATCATGATATATACCAAAATTGTACTTCCCTCTACTGAATCAATCATATGGAGGACCTCATCTGTTTCACTCAAGTAAGAAAATTGTTCTTGAAAGTAAAAAAAAAATCTATCTGATAATAGTTTACCTTCAAACCTGATTGGAAAATTCTGTCAAAGTATTTGTTTTTCAATATGTTATCTAAATGGTGATACAAGTTATCAATATAACCATTTTGGTGTTTGGATACAGCGACAAAATGCGACGAATTCTTCAATGAATACCAACAAAAACAACAGGTTGAATTAAAAAATACACAAACTTTGCGTAAGACTTCAGAGATCATATTAGTGACATACGGGTTTTCATTCGAATAAAATAAAGATATCAATAATATCAATCTCTACATAGTGTTATCAAAATAGTATCATATTTGTGTAAGAAATCTTGTTGAATTTAGATTTTATAATAAAAGTAATAACTTTAATTAATAATCAGTCCAATCCAAAGAGTTTATAATAAAATTGGACATAATGAAGAAAATAATTTCAGAAGAACACACCAGTTCTAACATGATTTTCAAGAAAAAAATGTCCATTGATGAATGTTCATTATCACCAATTATATACAGATAATATTATTCTATTTTCCTGGTAGTCTATTACATTAGCAATTGACTTGCTGGCATCAATTCAACAATTTGAGGAGAGTTATCTCCCCTGTACCGGTATATTTTAATTGGCCACTGGTGGCGCCACCATGCTGTCATATGAGAACAACAACAACAGCAGAAAAACATGCAGGATAGAGTGCAAAAAGAAAGTTCATTTATTCATGTTAAGCTGGAACTATTGAGGTTTAAAGAACTGTATTGCAGATGGTGATGAGTGAAGCTACATGTAGTGATGGTAAGTAAGTTATAAATATAATTATAATGTTGTAACTTGAGTGGCAAAGCAATTCTGCTTTCTAGTTAAACTAAGAATGTTGTAATGTGGACCCTCTATGAGCTTTAACTATCAACAAGTTTCTCTTCAAATACTTGGCATATTAAATAATTGATACTCTTCTCAGTAACTACTGCAGCACTTCACCTTATATTTGCAGTCAAAATTAATGACTCATTTAGCCTGGAATTCACAAAGAAATATCCATAACTCGATCTGTCTCAAAATTCCTTTCAGATCTACCCAGGTTGATCAAGGCAGTCTGAATTGCCATTGTTGCATTGTCAGCTGGAAAAGCCCAGGCTTGGGGACCTCATGTGAAGATTGGCCATGCACCCCTGGAGGAAATACCCCGGAGGGTGAGATAAAAAGGTTATTTCACACCACTGCTTGTGTATTTCCTGTTTATGTCAAACAGTAGGATTTAACTTGCTAGGAAGTTTGGGGGGGGGGGGATGTTAGCTCTCAATAAATCAGTTGACATCCACACTTGTTGTTTTGAAATGTTTGTCATTTCCTGCTTATATTTCCAGAAGATTTGAGAATATTTCCATACCAAAGTTCTGATGAAATCACAAAGGAATATTATTAAGATCAATTGATAACAAATACACTGTTGGCATAACCGATATTTGCTATGATAAAAATGTGACCAGGAAAAGCAGGATAAATTCTGATTAGATTTCCTATCACCATAACCATGATAACAGGCTATATTTTAATTGTCTATTTATTGCACTATTCTTGACCAAGGCTAAGGATTGCTGCATAATTCATATTGTATATCTGTACCCACATCTTGAAAATGAGAACATTTCACTCATTTCATTTAAAACGTTTTAAACAATTTTTTTCTCCTCAGATGCAACCAATCAGACTTGTTCGAGGCGCACATTTCATCGACTCGGAGCAGACATGTGATCATGGAAATCATGCAGCGTCTATTGTTGAATTACTTCTTATCATATTAGTGTACATTCTCAATATTTTTTCCAATTGTGATTGCATTTTCATTTAGTGTTGATCAGTAATTCTGGATTCCACTTCAAAATATTTTGCTTCAAATCCATGAATACTGCTTAAGTATCATAATTTATATTGCTTTATAATACTCGTAAAATGCATTCAAGAATGTGTATTTTACATTAATAACAAATGACTTGAATGACTTTGGTGCTACTGGACCCAAATAATCTGTGTTCAGTGAGCGGCACATGTTTGGTTTTTGCAGAGGGCATAACAATAACATCACATTTCTATGATATTTCAATGCAAATCATCCTGGTTATCGTCACATTCACTAATATCAGCATTACGCCAGTTGAATGTAGTGTAATATTTTTAAGATTTCTCTAATCATACTTTTTCGCTAATGTCACAACAATTTTATACAATTCTACCCATTTAAATTATGAGGATAACCTCTGAATAGTTTCATGATAACTTGACACATTGATAACTTGATAACAATTTCTTTGCTAATTTGATGATTTTTCATTTTTTATAGATTACTGCAAGAAGAAGTTTCCCTGTACCAGAAAGGTGATTTTGGATGCGATGAAATCAAAATTGAATGGGGAGCTAAAAAGTTATAGAAGACACTTGATCTGTTGAGAAAAACATGGATGCCTTGGACTTTGGAAGCTACGTGCATGTGCTGGTTGCTATTCCCTACAAATGTTTCTATTTTATATAATAAAATGTATGACATGACAACATAAATAATCCCTTGTGTGTATAGCTGTATATACGTTCTGTTTTGTGTGTATAGCTGTCTACACGTTTCTGTTTTATACAATAAAATGTATGAAATGAATGCATATAATTTGTTGAGTATCTCATTCGACACGAAATGTTTCCTCGTAAACCTGCAGTATATTGGACAACCCTGCACAACTATCCAGCATTATTCTATCTGCGTTGATGGACACAAATGACAGCCCTGTAGGACAACCCTGTAGGGTCCTGAAAGATGGTCTTGTAAGATCCTGTAGGACAGTCATGTAAGATCCTGCAGGACAGTCTTGTGAGATCCTGTACTTGTAGGATCCTGAAGGATGATCTTGTAAGATCCTGTAGGACAGTCTTGTAGGATCTTGTAAGATCCTGTAGGACAGTCTTGTAAGATCCTGTAGGACAGTCTTGTAGGATCTTGTAAGATCCTGTAGGACAGTATTACAAGAAAAGTGCCAAAATCTTACAAGACTGTCCTACAAGATCTTACAGGACACTTTCTGACAAGATCTGACAAGAAATTTTGGTAAGGGTACACTGCAGCTGAAGTGTGCCTGCAGTGTGTTTGCAGTACCTGATTTGCATAATTGGCCCAACCTGCAGACACACTGCAAACACACTGCGACTGGAGGTTACACTGCAGCTGAAGTGTGCCTGCAGTGTGTTTGCAGTACCTGATTTGCATAATTGAGGTAACCTGGAGACACACTGCAGACACACTGCAAACACACTGCGGCTGAAGGGTACACTGCAGGTGAAGGTTACACTGCAGCAGAAGTGTGTCTGCAGTGTGTTTGCAGTGCCTATTTGCATAATTGGCCCAACCTGCAGACACACTGCAAACACACTGCAGGCACACTTCATAGACCCACAATGCCAACTGCAGCACACTGCAAACACACTGCATTCTTGAAGGCCCCACACTTCACACGATTATAATACCCACACTGCAAACACACTGCAGACACACTGCAAACACACTCCAAAGCAGTAAGGGAAGTTACTTTCATCCGAGAACGATTACCGGTTACAGCCTAGTAAGAGGAACGACAGACAGCTCCTAAGCAATGTTCTTTGCCGTTTTTCTTCTACGACTGCTTCGTCCAAACATCTTTTGGTCTACAGCATTTGTTTGATCTTAATTTTTATTCTGGATGATAATTTCATCTATTCCATTTGATGACTTATGTGTAGTTTAGACCTCTAATTGAGGGTGAGTCTAGATTGAACATTGTTCTTGATTGGTCAATTCAAATTGTGAAATTTAATGACCTTAGTTTATCTACCAGCGAGAGACATCAAAATGTAATTGCTCTCTTCGGGGAATTTTAAATTTATTGAAGATCTTCCTAGTTTACATTGGAAGTATCTTTGTGTTGATGTCGGGGATGATGCTACCGGGTGGAGTTACGCCCACGATTAACGCGAGGAACAGTGAATGTGTTCTTCATCTCCACTGCGTTTCAAATCTCATAACAGTTTCGCGAACTTCGGCTGTTTTGTTCGGACTCCACTGTGACTTTTCGAGTTTCGGTTTTACAGTTTTCGGATTCAACTTCAGTTGCCCCTTGTATCACTTCTCTAGTCATGGCGTTTTTCTCCATCGCGGGATTACACATCGAGGTTTACTTAGGTTCGTCGTTACTTTGGGGGCAGTTTTTCGACACTCTCCATCAAGTGCTTCGTCCCCGTATAGACCGCTGGACCAGTTTTTAGACGTTGGCATTATAGCTGTTTTGTCATCTCATAGGGCTATTCATTTCTACGCAGGACCTTACTCTTTACGGCGTCTCCTAGTTCGGTCGCTGCAGTGCCATCTGTCCTATTTACAGACGTCATCCCTCAATCCTTTAGTGCCGGTATTGACGTCTCTACATCCACATCTGATTTGGTGGCAGTCCCGCCACAACGTCATGCGGGGAGTTCCCTTCTGATTTCCATCTCCGGATCACCATCTCTACACCGATGCTTCTGAGATCCGTTGGGGAGCCCATCTGGACGGGCTGGAGGCGTCCGGCAGATAGTCTAGGTTGGATGCCAGACTTCACATCAACTTTCTGGAAATGAAGGCAGTCATCCTAGCAGTTCAGCATTGGAGTTGGCGTCTCGTGAATTCGTCCCTTCTCATCGCTTCGGACAACTCTACTGTCAGTGCTCACATCAACAAGATGGGTACCACCGATCTTTGTCAATGTTTCGTCTGGTGTGGGATCTTTATGACTGGGCTCTCATTCATCACTCTCATCTCAATGCTCGCCATGTTCCGGGTCGGCTCTCTGTCTTAGCGGATCACCTTTCTCAGACCGAATGGCAACTTCTTCCGGAGGTCTTCCACCAGATCTGCAGCATCTGGGAGACCCCCCTTGATCGACTTGTTTGCGATGAGGAACTATACACAGCTCGCCCTCTTCGTCAGTCCGATTCTGGACCCTCAAGCTTTCGCCATCGACGCCCTTTTAATCAACTGGGACAACTTCCTGGCTTATGCCTACCCGCCCATGGCCCTGATTCAGGAAGTTCTTCAATAGATTACTCAGCATGTCTGCGTCATTCTGCTCGTGGTTCCGTGGTGGCCTCGTCGTCAGTGGTTTCCGGTACTGGTTCCACTTCTCACTGCTCCGCCACGTCGTCTTCCAGTTTGGCCCAGCCTGCTGCGTCAACTTCACGGGATAATACATCACAACTTACACATATCCAGTGTGCACTTTCAGTCCAAGGATTTTCAGCAGAAGCGATGGTTTCAGCCAATCGATCTTCCACATCGCAGCTCTATCAATCGAAATGGGCCTATTTCGTCTCCTGGTTCCGATCCCGACTCTGCCTCTATTTCCTTAGTAGCTGACTTCCTCCTTCACCTACATTGTGATAAGAAGTTTCAAATCAGCGCCATTGAGGGGTACCGGTCTGCTTTGGCTAGGGTTTTACGTCTTTCGACCGGCATCGACATTAGTCTGAACGACAATATCTCTGCTCTCCTACCTGCTTTCGCCTTACAGTTTCGCCGTACTCGCCAGCTGTTACCAAAGTGGGTTTTTGGTGTGGTTCTTAGTGCCCTGCTTCGTCCGCCCTTCGAACCTTTTACAGTCCGCCTCTATTAAGCTGTTTCCCACAAGACTGCTTTCCTGGCGGCTTTCGCTTTGGCATCTAGTGTTTCCGAGTTTCACGCTCTGGTTAGGTCGTCCTGACCTGGACGGGAAATTGGTCTCACTTTCCTTTCGTCCCGTCCCTGAGTTCATCGCCAAGAATGAGGCTGTGCGCCAAGGTCCTTGTGCTCAACGTTTGTACTCCATCCCTGCTTTATCAGACTTTGTTCGTGACCTTGAGGACGACATCCTGTTATGCCCTGTACGAGCCATACGTCACTATCTCACTCGTACCGACCCTGGTCGGGGTTCTCGTCGTCTATTATTCCTGTCTCTTCAGCCAACTGCAGTGCGTGACATTACCAAGAATACTATTGCTTCTTGGTTGAAGAAGACCATTAAGTGGACATATCAACTTGCCATTGACGCTCCCCCACTTCTGACCTCTGCTTCTTTCCATGGAATTCGTGCCATCGCTACATTATGGCCTTTATGGAAGAACCTATCCCTTCATGACATTGTCCAGTCTTGTGCATGGAGTGCCAATTCAACCGTTTTTCTATCTGAGAGTTATGTCAGTACAATCAGATAGAGTGACCACGCTTGGGCCGCTGGTGGCTGCCCAGCACGTGGTCCAGTAACTTCCAAAAAAGAGGGGGGGGGGGGTATCTTCGTTCAGCGCAGCAAGTCAGTCAATCAGCCAGCTTGCTGCATCATCACATTTAATCAGCCATTTCATATGTCCACCATATTACATGATCACCTCAATAGGTCAGCCAACTTACAAGACCTGTCTCATCGGTGAGTATGGTTTAGGCATGGTTTTCCTTGGTTATTACTGGTTTTACTCTATTTACACCCACTGTCTCCACGACCTGGGTTTTTCCTTCTATTGAGTATTGTGTACCACATTTACAATCAGGGTTTTATTTTTAATCCACGAGTACCCTCAGCGTCTTCGACCCGGGTTCTCTCTGGGTTAGTTTTAGTGTGCTGTAAGCCCAAGAAGAAATCTTTGAAGCAGCATGGAACCAGACACCCTCCATCCACCCTATAAAACACTGAGGACAGCACACAAGACACAGACAGAACGCTTACATGGTGCAATAAAGACAATTGATATTACAGTGCTAGACATCATATTATCAAGTTCCTGTTGCTTCTCAGCAAAATGCATTGAAGCAACAGGAACCTGAACCCACCCATCTCATTTGATGTTTTCTATCATTGAACATCTTTGGATGTTTTCTATCCTCATATAAAATATTCCAGTAATTTTAAAAATAGCCCTCCATGCTGAAGCATAGGCCAAAATCAAAATGTTCTACACAGATATTTATGCTAGAAGCTATAGCGCATCACGTGTCACTGAACCTACATGTGTTGTTCAAAATTATCGAGAAAGGAAATTTTACCCTGGCTTGATCTGGGACTGTCTCCGTACGGCGCTGTAACGCGTTGCTATAGTGCAGGCCTCGGCGAGCGACCTCGACATATTCATCACGATATACGATCGCACAAGTACCATGGAACCATATGTTAATCTCTCTGATGCCAACTTTCTAAACGTTCCATTCCGTTCAACCTAAAAGCAGATGGATACACAATCTTATTTATATCCGCTGTGTAAGTAACTTGATGATTACCAAAGTTTGTTTTTTTGACAACAGTTTTAACAGAACAAAACCCTACTTTCTCTATGTCCCATCAATTAAGGCATGTTTATCAAGATAATTCATTTGATGTGATAGTTTAAGGTTTCATGAAGTTTCATGAAGTTCACTGCCATATTTGTACAAGGCTGAAAATAAGCACCTGACATTTCTAATAAAACCCCTGAGAACCAGAATGGAACAGCCCCTCTTCATACATGCATAGCATGAGTTAAAAGGTCATGGTATGCACCATATGCTCTGATAGGTTAATGGCCTGTGCCTTATTTTCAGGCTTGTTGTACCCAAAAGAGAGAGAGAAGACTTTTCTTCTGTGTGATGTGAACAAGGCAAAGTCATTGGCAGCATCAAAAGGCTCTACAATAAAGCTAGCATTATTTTTAACTGACAAACAACTCATTAAAACAGACAAAAATAGCTCAAACACTGAAAAAGCTCAAACATAGGAACATCCAGGCATAAAGGAAAAAGTGGCAAGCTTATTTACACAAGAATATACAAGCTGAGTAGCTAGCAGGTCCTCCGCCAAGTAGCCTGTTTGAGAGCATACAGCATATACGCTTCCAATATCTCCTTAAATATAACTTGGAAAGTTGATATGTGTATGTGGAAAGAGACGTTCATCTGGAATTGTTGAGACAATTTGAGGAGGTTTGGGAAGCAGTAATGGGTAGTGTAACACTGGAATGTAAGTCTGCAGTTGTATATGGATTTGTGGATGGTGAGGTTTATAAATCGATAAGTGGAATTTATCAAGATATCGCGTTCACAACACAGATGGGTACAATATGGGTGAGTGAAATCCAAGATGGTCAATGGCAGCCATCTTGGATTACATACTACCTCAATGAAAATCAATACCAATCGCTGTCTAACTGATGTGAAGCACCGTCTCGAGTTTGAAGTTGAATGGTCAAATTGTTGTCGAGATATCACGTTCACAAGATCCGAGACGGATGGAATCCAATATCGTCAATGGCAGCCATCTTGGATTATGTACCTCAGTGAAAATCAATACCAATGGCCGTCTAATTGATGTGAAGCACATTCTCAAGTTTGAAGTCGATTGGTCAAACTGTTCTCGAGATATCGCGTTCACAAGATGTGGGATGGACAGAATCCAATATGGTCGATGGCAGCCATCTTGGATTATGTACCTCAGTGAAAACCAATACCAATGGCCGTCTAACTGATGTGAAAAACCTTCCCAAGTTTGAAGTCGATTGGTTGATTTGTTTTTGAGATATCGTGTTAACAAGATGTGGAACGGAGTGAATCCAATATGGTCTATGGCAGCCATATTGGATTACGTATCTCAGTGAAAATCAAAACCAATGGCCGTTTAACTGATGCGAAGCATATTATCAAGTTTGAAGTGGATTGGTCAAACTGTTGTCGAGATATCGCGTTCACAAGATGTGGGATGGACAGAATCCAATATGGTCAATGG
This sequence comes from Hanleya hanleyi, assembly GCA_036873755.1. Taxonomy (NCBI): domain Eukaryota; kingdom Metazoa; phylum Mollusca; class Polyplacophora; order Lepidopleurida; family Hanleyidae; genus Hanleya; species Hanleya hanleyi. Next base: position 18,454 of record JAVTVY010056391.1, read on the forward strand.
CAGCCATCTTGGATTACGTACCTCAGTGAAAATCAATACCAATGGCCATCTAACTGATGTGAAGAACCTTCCCAAGCTTGAAGTTGATTGGTGGAATTGTTCTTGAGATATCGCGTTCACAAGATGTGGGACGAACAGAATCCAATATGGTCGATGGCGGCCATCTTGGATTACGTACTTCACTGAAAATCAATACCAATGGCCATCTAACTGATGTGAAGCACCTTCTCAAGTTTGAAGTCAATCGGTCGAATTGTTCTCAAGATATCGCGTTCACAAGATGTGGGACGGACGGACGGACGGAAGGACGGACGGAGGGACGGACGGAAGGACGGACGGCTAGCATTTCCAAGTCCTCCCACCACTTCGTGGCGGAGGACAATTAAGTAAGAAATAAGGCTAACAGAAAAGCATGTCACTGTATCTCAAAAGGAGTGAACAATTTAGGTCACAAAATCCATCACTTGCACATTATTGAGAGAACAAAGAAGAGCCTGTCTGTGCCGTGATCTGCGACTTCAGCTAATCAGTTACTGGTTTGAATATTTTCACTTCACCCCATCTTTTAACATAGGAGATAGCCGAGATATATTTTCATGTAATATAATATTTTCCGAATTATACTATATTCTAAGAACAATGATACTTTCTTGGAATACGAGAAAAATATAGTACCTTTCTATAGAATAATGTCAGCTATCACTGGTTCAAAATATTCTCCCAGGTTAAAAGATGGGGCTAAGTGAAATTATTCAAACTAGCAGTTGATCAGCTGAAGTCACAGGTCACTACACAGACAGGCTTTTCTTTGTTCTCTCAATAATGTGCAAGTAACAGATTGTCTTTGTCAGATGTGTGACTGTGTTATATATATGACACCAGCTTGTCCACTTACAACAGCATTCTTCATGAGCATGTTCATCCTGGGCACTCTCACATGGTCCAATCCTAGATAACCATTATCATTTGTGCTGAATCCAAACTTTGGTCCAATATCGCCCAGTATAACTCCTGCACAAACCCCCAAAAATGGATAGGTGTTAAATAATGTAGTACACAAGCAAACACATCAACAACACATGTATGATATTCTATTAAAACATAAATTTCATCAAAGAGGTAGTAGCGTCATTTAGAAAAGATTCAGCAAATAACATATTTCGATAAAAGTTATTTAGTAGTTGAGCTCAACTATGGTGAACGTTTTTCTGTGACCTCAATTTTTAATATCACGGGCATTGAAATCACGTTTCTGAATTTCTCTGAAAAACATGACAGCACCTGCCTGAGATGACGTCGCAAAACGCAAATCGGCATTCTGATCGTGATGCTTTGCAACATCATAGAACTTTTATAGTATCGTTTTATCGATGGTTTCTAACCGGACATCATGGATACCAGGTCATGTTATCTGACGTCATCTCAGTCATTTCCCATTTTCATCTTGTTCAGTACACTGAATTGAAGAATCTAACAATATTGGTCCTTATACGAAATTCAAGACTTGAAAAACCTTTGGGAAATGTTGCAGGTGATCATTGATGTTCAGCTTACCTGAACAATTAAAATAACTCAGACCTCTTTAATATAAAAGTCACTGCTCAGAGTTATGTATCAAGAACCTGAATTTTGGGATGACTGAAGAGTATACAGCCTCAGTTCTGCCACAATAATCTGCAAATACTGGTTCATTTCAAAACAATTTCTCACATTTTTTTTTTGCAATCACAATTGTTTTTGCAAAGATCACCCAGTACAAGTTGTAAAATATCCGTAAAAACCACAGGTCCTTCACATCCGCTCATATGACAAGAGAGATTAGCTCTGCTTTCATATTATTGCATGTATTCTGTACAGAATTCCAGTCAAACACGGAAAAAGGAGACCTGATTCTAGCCAATCACTGTATAGGCAAACAGAATTCTAGCCAATGGTCCCATACCCTGATGACTTATTATATATATCTCTCAGTCACATGATGAATTGTATTTCCATTCATCTGTATGATACGTGAACACTCGTCCAGAAATCTAACATGGATTGTGTAACACGAAACCAAATAAATTGTCATTGTCAACGCAAAGTACATGTCCTGCAAGGCGTGAATGTCTATATCTAACCCGATACACCAAATTAAAGCTTGCTCTTCAGACTGTGCCAGCTTAGCTCAGGGACCTCGTGCTGGCAATTAATTTTATGTCATGTTACACTAAGGAGGTGACCGGCTAATTGAATTGTATAACGATGCTCACCTGTCATTTAATTGCCATGGATGTTGGGGGCCTGCATTGCATCAAGGGATAGAAGTGGTATTTTATTGTCATGGATGTAGGGGACCTACGTCATCAGGCTTCAGGACCATTGCAGTGATATTCTAACCAATAACAGTAATAGGCAGGCCTGGAAAACTCGCGAAATCTTTAGTTCCGGTCGAACAAAGGTTACACAAAATAAAATTGTGTAACCATTTTTGCATGTACTTTAGCAAGAATCTCCAAAATGGGTTATGCAAACTTTAGTTTGTCCAGGCCAGATAGCTGACAGAATTCTGACCAATCACAGTAATGACCGTCAGAATTCTAACCAATCACAATAAGAGCAGAATTCCAGCTGACCACCATGAGTGCTGTGATCAGATAGAAATCTGGCCAATCCCAGTAGACAATCCCCTCACCTGGCATAGGTTGATGGTTATCCAGACTCCTAGTTTGGACAATAAAGGGGTACATCCCACAGTGGTTGCCTCGAGTGTAGAGTTGAGCCATCACTATACAGTGGTTGGTGGTCTTACCCACTAGGATTAGGAAAAGATAACATTTCAAACATCAATGCTTTTAATGTTGACACAATTTAGGGGAAGTGAGCATATTCATGCAATTACAACAGACTTCACTCCCAGCTAAAGTTGGACTCCAAACAAGGTTAGTAAGTTCAAAAAATTTATAGAGATCAAGCAGACAGCTCAAATTCTCTCGTGCAGCTGATCGCTATTGTACCACCATTCTATAGAGGTCAAGGTCATGTAAGCATGTAATATAGTAGTATTTTTGTTATTTTGGGATTAAACTATCATAATAACAAACATATTATTCATAATATTGCATGTATTCTGTACAGAATTTCAGTCAATCATGGAAAAAGGAGACATGATTCTATCCAATCACAGTATGAATACACATGGAGAAAAAAATCCAATATATTAGAAACCCAACCCCCCTCTTGGCTTGATGACCTATATTGTGACATATAATTAAGTAAAGGTAATTAAAAAAAAACTGAAAAAAAGCTAAAAATAAATGAACATATTTTTTGACAGAAAGTTATGAAATCATGAAACAAACAAATAATTAAATTCAATGCCAATGGAAGCTGACAATAGTCATCCTGTATTTATATTCTTTTTAAAATATTAAACATTAATTCATGATAGCTAGAGAACCTCAGAAAACAAAATTACAAGGGCAGGCAACTATCCAAAGACATTGCTTCTTTTTGGCCAGCAGAGTTATCCCCCTTGAGTTTTCTTCTCGTAACTAATACCAATGAAACTGCCGAGGGCTGATCGACCACAAAAAACGTGAGCTAAGTTGAACAGTTTTACAAAGATTAGAAGATATTATGCCATCTGAAGGTATAAATACCAATAAATACTTCATTAAGATAAGGTAAAATATGCATTTTAAATGCTCAAATAACGATTTAGTCGACAACACGTTATCACTTTTCTGGTAAAACCGGAACAGAATATAAATTTAAAAAATATATGAAATTTTCACCAAGTTTCAAAAATCGACCATAGAGGTCCATGTCCCCCGCTAGCAGCACCAGTTTGGATTACAGCCACCATAACTGGCGCTGCTGCTGCGGGGGCCATGGACCTCTATGGTCGATTTTTTTTGGTCGATGATATCTCATATCATTGATAAGAGTATGATTTGAAAATGGAGATATCGCTGATGAGATTAACATAATCTAATACAGCGGATGGCACCCATATTGGATTATGCACATCCATAAAACATAATACATGACTGATGTCCTCTCACTTAGGTCAAGGGACTCTCCAAGTTTGAAGTAGATCAGTTGAATCGTACTCCAGCTATTGTCCGGACAAGATCAAACTGCTTAAAATCCAATGAAATCCAGTATGGCTGATGGTGGCCATATTGTATTAAGCACGTCCTTGAAAAACAATCCTAATCCTTCTCTCAACACTGTCAAGGCACTCCCCAGGTATGAAGTAGATCGGTTGAATCATTCGAGTTATTGTCCGGACAAGATCCAACTGCTTATAATCCAATATGGCTGACGGCGGCCATATTAGATTACGCACATTGCTGAAAAAAATCCCAACTGTCCTCTCACCGATGTCAAGGCCCACCCCAAGTTTGAAGTTGATCGGTTAAATCATTCACGAGTTATTGTCCGGACAAGAAAATCTAAGATCCAACTGCTTATAATCCAAAATGGCTGACGGCGGCCATATTAGATTACGCACATTGCTGAAAAACAATCCCAATCGTCCTCTCACCGATGTCAAGGCACACCCCAAGTTTGAAGTTGATCGGTTAAATCATTCACGAGTTATTGTCCGGACAAGAAAATCTAAGATGCAACTGCTTATAATCCAAAATGGCTGACGGCAGCCATATTGGATTGCGCACATTGCTGAAAAACAATCCCAACCGTCCTCTCGCCAATGTCAAGGCACACCCCAAGTTTGAAGTTGATCGGTTGAATCGTTCACGAGTTATTGTCCGGACAAGAAAATCTTACGGAATCACAGAATAACGGAATCACGGACACCGTGCTAAGTAGCGGGGGACACCGGTACTAAGTAGCGGGGGACACAAAAAACTGGATTTCCGACAAAAACCCGGCAAACTTACATCACTGACCTGGCCACCGTTCTATCAAGGTCAAGGAAGCATGTTTAATACTGTCATCTGCCTGGCCACCATTCCAAAGAGGTCAAAGTCAAGGAAGCATGGTGTCTGTATCCGGCTAACATCTCATGAATGTCAAGCAAACATGTTAAATACTCACACTCACCTGGCCATGATGTCAAAGATGGCAAAGTATAGAATATAAATACTTACATTCACCTGGCCATGATATCATAGATGGCAAAGTATAGAATATAAATACTTACATGCACCTGGCCACCATTTCATAGAGCTCAAGGTTGGAGAATTCAGAACAAATTCCTCTGTCTTGGGGTCATAGGTGGCAGTCATCTCCAATCCACGTAGAAATGTTCCTGGAAGATGCATGAAGCCAAAGCATGTTACTGGACCACAGTATATCACAAGTGTCAGGAATATGAATATGGAAGGATATGCAGGTTTTGCAGATTAACAAAATTAAACATTCATAAACAATGTTACTCTTTATTATCAAATCAAACCTGCTATTGCTTAGCCTTAATCTCCCATTGGAGATTCCATTTGCAGAAAAAATGAAATAAAAGTTATCTCCCCTTAGGGAGCTCAGTCGGGTTTAGACTTATTACCTGGGTTCATCTGATAAAGTATTACATGGTACAAATACCAGTGTATTAACACGGGTGTAATTAGCCCATCTCAACCCACAAAATAGTGAATGGATGGCATCTGACAAGTCACACAATTTGATATCATACAATAACATGTTTAAAGCTCTAAGACAACATTCATACTTGTGGCAGGAGTCTGCCTTAAAGATAGATCAAACATATTCTCGGCGCCTGCTCTTTCTTACTCCTGCAGCCAGTGGTGTGTGTTTGTGCAAGGCCGTAGAGTGAGGGGCAGGATGGGAGAGTAATCAAAGCAATAGCAGGTTTGATTTGATAATAAATAGTAACATTGTTTATAAATGTTTAATATTTATTGCTCAAATCGACACCTGCTATTGCTTACCTCACTACCATTGACTACCAACTGATGGAGGCAGGGACCTTGGCCTTGTTGTAGTTCCTCTAGCAGGCAGAGTAACCGCTGAGATGATCACGGACGTGGCACACTAATTACTCGACAGAGGGACCCAGGTCGGAGACGCTGAGGGTAGTCATGGAGTAATCAATAATAGATTGCGAATGTGACCACTAATTACTTGTCCACGCAAACCGTGCACAATATTATCCCAATGAAGGAGCTCGGCCCGGCGGTGCTGTGAGTATTTGTGTTGTAAGCAATGTATAATGGATAGAAGCGGTCATGTACGTCCCAGCAACATTGTATACAAGGTGCCCAACTTATACCACTAACTCCATATGCCGTCTTACGCCAACTCTCTGTACTTTAGTCCCTTGCTGCTGACACCAGTAAACCTGATATAATACTCACAGATGTGTCAGGTCTTGTAAGATGTCTTGTGAGTTGACAGCAGCTGACTTTCTTATGATGATCTTGTAAGTTGGTTTTAATTGCCGTCATACACCAACTCTCTGTACTTTAAACCTGAAACTGACACAAATATACCTAAAAGCAATACTCACCATTGTGTCAGGTCTTGTAAGATGTCTTGTGAGTTGGCAACTGGCTGACCTGTTGAGGTGATCATGTACTGTGCTGGACATGTGATTTGCTGTGATGATGCTGTAAGTTGGCTGGCTTGCAGCACACTAAATACTCACCCAGAGAGAACCCTGGTCGAAGACGCTGAGGGTACTCGTGGAGTAAAATAAAAAACTGTGTAAATATGGTACACAATTACTCAATAGAGGGAAACCCAGGTCGTGGAGACGCAGTGGGTGTTAATAGAGTAAAACCAGTAATAAGTAAGAAAGGCCATGCTCTGGCAAATGGAAACACTGCCTCATAGAGCTCGGTCCAAAAAGCACTGTCTCCAGTTTACTTGCCATGATCAGAAACTGTCGAACCCCCACCCTGCCCACCCACCCTGAATTCCTCATATTTTGGTGCTTAGTGGATCACATGCTGGGCAGCCACCAGCGGCCCTAGCGTGGTCACTCTATCTGACTATACTTACATGTCTCACAGATGGTAGTCGGTAAAAGCCGAATTGGCATTCAAAGTACAGGATTGGACAATGTCGTCCAAGGATAAGTCCTTCCATAAAGGCCATGAAGTAGCGATGGCACGAATTTCATGGGAAGAAGCAGAGGCCAGAAGTGGGGAAGCGTCAAGGGCGAGTTTATATGTCCACTTAATGGTCTTCTTCAACTAAGAAGCCACAGAATTCTTGGTGATGTCACGAACCGCAGTTGGCGGAAGAGACAGAACAGTCGACGAGATCCCCGACCAGGGTCGGTACGAGTGAGATAGTGACGTATGGCTCGTACAGGGCATAACAGGATGTCGTCATTGAGGCCACAAACAAAGTTTGTTAATGCAGGGATAGAGTACAAACGTTGAGCACAAGGGCATTGGCGCACAGACTCATTCTTGGCGATGAACTCAGGAACGGGACGAAAAGAAATGCGAGACCAATCTGCCGTCCAGGTCAACGACTTCCTCTCCACGGCGTGAAGCACGGAAACTCTAGATGCCAAAGCGAAGGCCGCCAGGAAAGCAGTCTTGAAGGAAACAGCTTTAATAGAGGCTGACTGTAGAGGTTCGAAAGGCGGACGAAGAAGGGCACTAAGAACCAACCAATATCCCACTTCGGTAACAGTTGTCGAGTACGGCGAGACTGTAATGCGAAGGCACATAGGAGAGCAGAGATATTGTCATTCAGATTAATGTAAACCTTAGCCAAAGCTGAGCGGTACTCCTTAATGGTGCTGAATTGAAACTTCTTATCTCGATGTAGGTGAAGGAGGAAGTCAGCTACTAAAAAAAGAGAGGCAGAGTCGGGATCAGAGTCACGTTCTCGGCATCAGAGATGAAATAAGCCCATTTTGATTAATAGAGCCGCGATAAGGAAGATCGATTGGCTGACACCATCATCTGTGCAACTTCTGCTGAAAATCCTTGGACTGTTGTAAGTGCACACTGGATAGTCTGCAGACGTGAAAATTGAGCCACCGGGGGTTGTGATGGATTATCCCATGAGGTCAACGCAACAGGCTGGGTCAAACTGGAAGGCGACGTGGCGGAGCAGTGAGAAGCGGAACCAGAGCCGGAAACCATGGGCGAAGAGGCCACCACAGAACTACGAGCAGGATGACGCAGTCGTGCTGAGCAATCTTTTGAAGAACTTCCTGAAGCAGGGCAATGGGCGGATAGGCAAATGCCAGGAAGTTGTCCCAGTTGATTGAAAGGGCATCGATGGCGAAAGCTCGAGGGTCCAGAATTGGGCTGACGAAGAGGGCGAGCTGCGCATTGTTCCTCATCGCAAACAGGTCGATCAAGGGAGTCTCCCAGATGCAGCTGATATGATGTAAGGCCTCCGGATGAAGCACGGTGTCGGGACGAGAAAAGCGGTCCGCTAATACAATGAGCCGACCCGGAACAAGGCGAGTAGTGAGATGGCAGCGATGTATGAGAGCCCAGTCGGAAAGATCCCACACCAGACGAAACGTTGAAAAAGATCGGGTGGTACCCATCTTGTTGATGTGAGCAATGACAGTAGAGTTGTTCGTTGCGATGAGAAGGGACGAATTCACGAGACGACAACTCCAATGCTGAACTGCTAGGATGACTGCCGCCATCTCCAGAACGTTGATATGAAGACTGGCATCCAACATCGACCATCTGCCGGAGACCTCCAGGCCGTCCTGATGGGCTCCCTAACCGGTCTTGGAAGCATCGGTGTAGAGATGGTGATCCGAAGTTGAAAATCGGAACAGAACTCCCCGGATGAAGTCTGAAGAAAAGGAGACAGATGGTACTGCAGCGGCCGAACTTGGAGACAACCGTAAACGATGTACAGACGTAATAGAACGACATGCTAATGTACGGAAACGATGTTAAGGCGTACGTGAACGACGAACAGGCAGGAAGTCCGGGAAGCTGTTTTGGACAAAACAGCTGAAGAAGAAAGCCGAAATTTTAAACGCAGAGGAAATGATGTTCACGTTGTAAAACGTAAATCCTGGGCGTAACTCCGCCCGGTAGCAACATCCCCGTACAACCCTCCAACAAATGCCCGTCGATACAAAGATACTTCCATATGTGAACTAGGAAGATCTTTATTAAATTTAAAATTCCCCCGATGAGAGCAATTTCATTTTGATGTCTCTCGTCGGCAGATAAACTGAGGTCATTAATTTCACAATTTGAATTGACCAATCAAATGCTTCTAAAGAAGATAACCAGTGATTTCCAATAAAACCCATGAAAAAACAATGTTCACTCTTGACTCACCATCCAATTTGAGGTCTAAACTTCCCATAAGTCCTCAAATGTATTAGATGAAATTATCATACAGAATAATAATGGTTAACAAATACATGAAGATCAAACAAATTCTGTAGCTCAAAAGATGTTTTGGACGAAGCAGTCATAGAAGAAGAACGGCTAAGAACGTTGCTTATGAGTACTAGGCTGTTACCGGTCATCGTTCTCGGATGAAAGTAGCTGACGAAGTAGAAGTAGACCGCCAGCTGGAGACTGTCTTATGCTGTCCCAAGTAGTGGTGGATGATTGAGTAACTCCAGACTTGATCTTTGTCCCGGCCATCAGACCAGGGAAAGATCTATAAAGAAACTACATGTCGTCGAACCAGAAACATTTCTAATGTCTTCCTGGGGAAATAAAACTCACACCAGAGCTAATAATAATTTCTCAGTAAGATGAAATCAATTTTAAAGCTCAACTCAATTTGAATTGTAAGTCTAATTCAGTATTCTTACGGGAACATTTTGGTTGTGAAAAATAAATATTACATCTATTCAAAAAATGCAATATTTACTAGCAGAAAATGTGTTCCAAAGTAGATGCACAATTTCTTAGTAAACAATCTCGTGTTCTCTTTCTTGATAAAAAAATATCACAAATAAAGTGATAACCCTCGATCACACAAAGAGTAATTTGGTAGGCACATTAAATCGTAAGCATAGTGTTTTTTTTGCAAAACGTAGTGTATAGCTTCGACCTGCGTGACGTCGAAGGCAAACACAACAACAACAACGTAAGTGAATGCGTGTTCTCTCTCTTGATCACACGATATCAACGAATAAACAGATAACACTTGATTTAACAAGAGAGTAATTTTGGTAGGCACATTGAACTGTATGCACACTACCACAACTGAAAGGTCCCGAAACAGGCATCATGTCAAGGGCAACACAACAACAACAACAAGAATGAAATGAATGGTAATG
>JAVTVY010056392.1:0-29069 GCA_036873755.1 Hanleya hanleyi
TATATATATAGATAAATAACAGTTGAATACCTGCCCAGGATAATATATAGAAAAGAAAATAAAATAAAATGACACTGACAGCTGGAATTCGTCGTTACCGGTTTCACCACATCATCGGTGGCTCATCAGACGTTTAATGACTTTGAATTTAACGTTCATACGATATATTCCAAATTTACAGCGCTACGTCATACACTGACGTCATATCGAATAGAATATTTTTCCAACGTTGAGCCATGACGCGTAGCGTCATGCTATGTTTGAATTAAAGCGTGACGTCATAATTTTGACTGTCCGCTCTTTTACGTTTAACGTCATAATACACATTTTGCAATAACAGTTTGACTAGACGTGAACTACACAATAAATATATCAATTTGGTAATTCATTTAAGATGCAATTATATTTCTTTCGAAATAATGTTTCCTTCTGTATTCTGAAGTCTTTGTCATTTTTCAATACTTTGTAAAATGGAAATATGGTAAATTTCCCAGCTCCACATTCGTCAATATGTCTACTTAGACCAATCTGTCGAGTTTCAGGGTCTCGTATCTGTTGTTTATGTACAGTCACTCGATTTCTCAGAATATCTCCAGTTTGTCCCACATAATTTTCACCACAACCAGCGCATGTTATGACATATATCACATTGGTTACTTTGCAGGTCATATTATATTGCACCTCAAAGATCTTATTTGCTCCCTTGAATTTAAATTGCCTGCCTTCTAGTATATAAGCACAAGTCCCGCATTTGTTTGATCCGCATTTCTTTACTCCATGAACTTCCTCTTCTTCTAAAGTAAAACGTGCCCTCGTTAATAATTTTTTAAGGTTCGGTCCTTGTCTTTTACTATTGATAATTTTAACATCTTTCATACTGTCTTTGATTCGTTGACTGCCGTTGAGCATGGGCAATGTCTCTTTAATGATATTAAATGCGTTCGGGTTATTCGGATTATGCGTCGTAACCAATGGAATAGATTTTGTGTCGGTACGTCCTTCTTTCACAGTTCGAAGTTGCTCAGTTCATGGAGTAAAGAAATGCGGATCAAACAAATGCGGGACTTGTGCTTATATACTAGAAGGCAGGCAATTTAAATTCAAGGGAGCAAATAAGATCTTTGAGGTGCAATATAATATGACCTGCAAAGTAACCAATGTGATATATGTCATAACATGCGCTGGTTGTGGTGAAAATTATGTGGGACAAACTGGAGATATTTTGAGAAATCGAGTGACTGTACATAAACAACAGATACGAGACCCTGAAACTCGACAGATTGGTCTAAGTAGACATATTGACGAATGTGGAGCTGGGAAATTTACCATATTTCCATTTTACAAAGTATTGAAAAATGACAAAGACTTCAGAATACAGAAGGAAACATTATTTCGAAAGAAATATAATTGCGTCTTAAATGAATTACCAAATTGATATATTTACAAACTGTTATTGCAAAATGTGTATTATGACGTTAAACGTAAAAGAGCGGACAGTCAAAATTATGACGTCACGCTTTAATTCAAACATAGCATGACGCTACGCGTCATGGCTCAACGTTGGAAAAATATTCTATTCGATATGACGTCAGTGTATGACGTAGCGCTGTAAATTTGGAATATATCGTATCAACGTTAAATTCAAAGTCATTAAACGTCTGATGAGCCACCGATGATGTGGTGAAACCGGTAACGACGAATTCCAGCTGTCAGTGTCATTTTATTTTATTTTATTTTCTTTTCTATATATTATCCTGGGCAGGTATTCAACTGTTATTTATCAATATATTGGATGCCCGGTGAAAAAATGGCAGGTCGACAGACAGATTGTACTCGCCCTCAGAGCGAAATTCTACAGGAAATTTCTGGGAAACTGTCCGAGCTCATACGGAAGATTGATCATATGACGGATTGTCTAGAGAACGAGAGGACTAAGAACAACGAACAGTTCAAAGAAGTTATCAAGAAGGTGACAGAAGTTAAAGATGATCTACACAGGATTACCGAACAGGAAGCTACCAGCACCATCAGAAAACAAAGAGCAATAACGGAAGACGCTAAGACGGTAAGAAGCCGCTTGAACTTTATATGGCAACGTAAATTACAAGAAAGGAAACAAACATATTGGAGGAGCTTACGTAATCAAGAGCTAAGCAATCGATATTACTCCTGGGTAAACCGGGAAACACCTATTTTCCCACTGCGGAAATTTCAGCCGGACGTAGTGCCGCAAGAATCAGAAGACCAGAAGAAAATTCGACAAAACCTCGCAATTCAAAATATTATGGGAGAGGCGGAAATCTTAAAACTAAAAGCTAATGAACAGAGGGATGCATATTCCAGCATTGATGAGTGGATGTCCCAAGAAATCGCCAAACAGGCGAACTCGAACGAAACCATAGCGAAAGACACGCTGGAGATGTGGAAAGCGGACTGTCGCCAGCAGGAAGAAATTTCGATGGAAATTTGGAGAAAAAAGAAGACCTGGTACGACCAACTGGAGGAAACATATGATCAGAATCCCGAAGACGAATTCACAACCGTTATTCGAAAACAAGGACGACGACCATCGTATGCAGCTGTTCTGAAAAACGAAACCACTAGAGGCAGAGATGTTTTCAATAGAAACAACTACAACACCGATCACAACTATAAAAGGGACCATTACCAAACCAATAAATACAGCGCTGATCGCAACTACAAAAGGAAGCATTACCAAACCAACAACTACAACGCCGATCGTAACTACAAAAGGGACAATTACCAAGCCAACAATAACAGAAAACATCGACAACACAGTAATTATTCATGGGGAAGAGAAACGAGATATGATTCATCACAAGCCACTGGGGATTTTTTAGAGAGAAGCAACCATCACAACATGACAATGGACTATTAAACTCAGTGGATAAAGAGATACGCGATATCCACACACCAAAAGTTATCAATCTTTCCAAAGAAACTCTTAATACTGAGCAAATTAAGCTATTGGAAAGAGGACTCAAATTTGCACCCACTCCCGGACAAAATTTACAGGATATCAAAACCGACGTATCTTCATTCTGTCGAAAATTACGTTTGCACGAATACTTCTACGAAACCGAGGAAATCCAAGAAGAATCCAAAGTTAGTAATAAAGGGAAGTTTAATCCGAGAAGAGGAAGAGATGTTCATTTGGATAATTATGTGGATTTCATTAATAAATTCGATTGGGAGAGTGAAACTATTAAACAGAGGTCAAACATAGACAGAACAGAACGTGAAGCTTTAAAACAGTTACAAGATAATAAGAAAATCATTATCAAGGAAGCTGACAAAGGCGGAGCTGTAGTTATAATGGACAAAGACTTTTACGCAAGGAAAATTACAGAAATGTTAGAAGACCAGGAATACTACAAAGAAGTGCCCAAAAATCAAGATGAAGAAGTTATGAAGAAAATGAAGATATTGACAGAACAATTTAAGAATCATCTCACTGAGAAAGAGATAGATTTTCTCACTAACTTTGAGAACAAGACCAGCAATTTCTATGGATTGCCTAAAATCCATAAATCACAAATAATTATTAACGCCATCAAGGAACAGAATTCAACATATGTCCGAGTCACAGCACCAACCGACTTGAAATTCCGACCAATTGTAGCTGGACCAGAATGCCCAACACAACGCCTCAGTTATTTTATGGATATTCTTCTCAAACCTTTAACAAGCAACGTCAAGAGCTATGTGCGGGACGACATAGATTTTCTTCAGAAGTTACCAAAACATATTGACACCGATTCAACATTAGCAACTTTCGACGTTTCTAGTCTGTATACAAACATATCGCATGAATTAGGAAGAGAAGCCCTTGAATTTTGGATAGAGAAACACGCAAGTAGCATGGACAAGCGTTTCTCAAAGGATTTCATTTTGAAGAGTACGGAAGTAATTTTGAAGAATAATAACTTCAATTTCAACGGGAAAATATTCAACCAAATCAAGGGAACAGCGATGGGTACAAAGTTTGCACCAACATATGCCACTCTTGTCATGGCATATTTAGAAGAGAAATTATACAGCAAAATCAACGAAATTTATGGATCCTCTTTCAAAAACTACTTTATAGCCAACTGGCTTCGGTTCTTGGATGACTGTTTTATTGTTTTACCACGAAAAAACGGAAACGCCGAACAATTAAAAGAGTTACTTAACTCATTAAATGGACATATCTCTTTCACCTGTCAAGAAGACTACAGGGAAATTCCGTTTCTGGATATTATGGTCTACAGGGAAGAAACGGAATTGAAAACGGACGTATTTTCAAAGGAAACAGATACAAAACAGTACCTGCCGTTCCATTCGTGTCATCCGGGTCATACGAGACGGGGAATACCGTACAATTTAGCAAGGCGAATATGTACCATAGTGGATGACAGTGAGTTAAAAGATCGTAGACTGAAGGAACTCATACCAACAATGATAAAACAAGGATACCCGAAAAACTTGATACTATCGGGCATAGAGAGGGCAAAAGCTATTCCACAGGAGCAACTTCGAACTGTGAAAGAAGGCCGTACCGACACAAAATCTATTCCATTGGTTACGACGCATAATCCGAATAACCCGAACGCATTTAATATCATTAAAGAGACATTACCCATGCTCAACGGCAGTCAACGAATCAAAGACAGTATGAAAGATGTTAAAATTATCAATAGTAAAAGACAAGGACCGAACCTTAAAAAATTATTAACGAGGGCGCGTTTTACTTTAGAAGAAGAGGAGGTTCATGGAGTAAAGAAATGCGGATCAAACAAATGCGGGACTTGTGCTTATATACTAGAAGGCAGGCAATTTAAATTCAAGGGAGCAAATAAGGTCTTTGAGGTGCAATATAATATGACCTGCAAAGTAACCAATGTGATATATGTCATAACATGCGCTGGTTGTGGTGAAAATTATGTGGGACAAACTGGAGATATTCTGAGAAATCGAGTGACTGTACATAAACAACAGATACGAGACCCTGAAACTCGACAGATTGGTCTAAGTAGACATATTGACGAATGTGGAGCTGGGAAATTTACCATATTTCCATTTTACAAAGTATTGAAAAATGACAAAGACTTCAGAATACAGAAGGAAACATTATTTCGAAAGAAATATAATTGCGTCTTAAATGAATTACCAAATTGATATATTTATTGTGTAGTTCACGTCTAGTCAAACTGTTATTGCAAAATGTGTATTATGACGTTAAACGTAAAAGAGCGGACAGTCAAAATTATGACGTCACGCTTTAATTCAAACATAGCATGACGCTACGCGTCATGGCTCAACGTTAGAAAAATATTCTATTCGATATGACGTCAGTGTATGACGTAGCGCTGTAAATTTGGAATATATCGTATGAACGTTAAATTCAGTCATTAAACGTCTGATGAACCACCGATGATGTGGTGAAACCGGTAACGACGAATTCCAGCTGTCAGTGTCATTTTATTTTATTTTATTTTCTATATATATATATATATAATTATTATCAAAGAAGCTGACAAGGGAAAAGCCGTAGTGGTTATGGATCGAGAGTATTATAGAGATAAACTACTAGATATGCTAAATGCTGATTCTACGTATCGGGCTTTAGACTCAAACCCCGACAGCGGAATACTTACTGAGCTTCGCCAGTTGGTTCGGAAACACGAGATTCTCCTTTTGAAGAAAGAGAGAGAATTTCTAACTAGGTTTGACTCTAAAACCAGCAACTTTTATGGGCTTCCCAAAATTCATAAATCCGAACAAATCAAAAAGGCTATCAGTGAACAAAAATCTGAATATGTAGTACTACCCAGACCAACTGATCTAAAATTCAGACCTATCATTGCGGGCCCGGAATGCCCAACACAACGTCTTAGTCATCTGACAGACATTCTGCTGAGACCTTTTCTAACACATATTCGAAGTTACATACGGGATGATTTAGAATTTTTAAATCATTTGCCCGATGAAATTCCAAATGGCACTCACATGTCAACCTTCGATGTAAACAGTTTGTACAGTACTATTCCCCACGAGCTAGGTATGGAAGCCATAAAATTCTGGCTCCAAAAACATCCAGAATCACTAAATTCTCGCTTCAGTGAATTATTTATATTAGACAGCATTAAATTCATTTTAAACCACAATTCTTTCTTTTTCTGTGACAAATTCTACCTACAAATCCTAGGTACTGCTATGGGCACGAAAATGGCACCAGTATATGCCACCCTGGTCATGGGCTACCTTGAAGAACGCCTATACGAGGTTATATCTCTTAAATATGGAACTCAATTTGGCGGCGAATTTGTAAGAAAATGGAAGCGATACCTCGATGACTGTTTTGTATTTTGGCCTCAGCAAAATGGCCCAATTGAATCTTTGTTCGATATACTAAATGCTCTCCATTCAAATATTTCCTTTACCATGGAGACCAACGATACGGAAATCCCCTTTTTGGATATTTTGGTCACTATATCTGGTACTTTAGTCGGTACAGACATTTTCCGTAAACCAACTGACACACAACTATATCTTCATTTTAGTTCTAACCACCCACGGCACACTAGAGAAAACATTCCATATTCTCTAGCAAGACGGATCTGCACCATAGTATCGAATGACTTAATCCGGGATCAGAGAATAAATGAATTAAAGTCAGCATTGATTCATAGGGGTATCCGCCGGGCCTTATTGACAAAGGCATCCGCAAGGCATTAAATCACACTAGAGAGGAGCTCCGTAATCCGATGCCTAAACAGCCCACCCCAAATGTAATTCCGTTTGTTACAACCCACAATCCAAACAACACAAATATTTTCCCCGTTATAATGAACACTTTGAGTATATTAGATCAAAGCCCCCGAATGAAGGCTATCATATCCAACTCACGGATCATTAATAGTAAAAGGCAGGCGCCCAACTTGAAGAAAATTTTAACCAGGGCTCGGTTTTCAGATTCGAGTTGTGATGCTACTGTATCAAAATGTAGAAACTCACGATGTGGAGCTTGTATCCATATAATCGAAGGGCCGAGTTTTAAATTTGAAAATCGGCGAACCAACTTCCAGGTTAAATTCAACATGTCATGTGAATCAAAATTTGTTATTTATGCCCTGGTCTGCCAAAATTGTGGTAAACAATACATCGGGCAGACTACAGACCTCCGAAACAGATTGACTCTTCACAGACAACATATTAACAATGAAAGGTACTGTGTCTTGCCTGTTAGCAAACACATTAGAGAATGTTCGTTACACCTTATACCGCCCTTCAAAGTTTTCCCGTTTTATCAAGTAGCAGAAGGCAATAAAGTGCTAATGGATGTTAAGGAAATTTCATTCATAGATTCCCTCTGTCCATCGTTAAACGGAAATCATAGACCCTAAGCATGGAGCTAATATATTAGCTCCATAACCATAGTGTATGCTTCATTTTATGTTTACTTGTTAACATTGTTACATGTATATTTAAGAATAACTGTCTATCTTTGTTATCTATTGATAAAACTATCGTATATAAACCATCATTGATTGAGTACTTAACTACCTGTAATTAAGTCCTTTTGTATTACATGTTGATATATGTATTGTTACCGTGGTCAACTATCAAATGTCTGGCCACAACATATACATATAAGGATCTATCACATTTACATTGTGTTTTAATACCGCATTGTTAAATACTCGACACTAGCAATGATTTGTTATAACTTGTTATATACTGTAACCGTTGTCGAGCAACGTCAAACATAAGAATGCTTAAATATTGAATGTATGCCATTGTAATATCATTCCTTGACAAGAACTCATGTTCGAAACTGCAGCAGTAGGAATATAATGACGTAGTCAACTAAGAAGGCGACTTGTTATTTTTTCACTCTATACTCTCCACATCTGAATCGTTCACCATTATTCCTATATATATATATATATATGTGTGTGTGTGTGTGTGTGTGTGTGTATTTCCTACTTGAACTACTTACAGGTTCTGGGAACTGGCAAGTTCCCAATTGATAATCAGGCAATAGACGAATTTTTAAATCCACCAGCACTCTCCATTGCGGATGCGTTGGCGTCACCCGTAAAGCGACGGCTAACCATTTCAGGGAAAATTATTCATGTAAGATCAATATATATTATTAACAGAAGTACTCTATTGTATACGTTTTTATTCCTTCATCTCTTCTCTGCTAATACTTTTCAAGATATGTAACAAATCTTGGCAAAATTCCATGCATCAACTAACTTATATCAGCAATAATGTAATATAACCTCTCGATGTCATATATGTCCTAATCGTTTTTTTTTCTTTTAAAATATGAATGGAAAAACATAAGGGGGACATCATAATCTCTCCATCACTTTTTCTGTACAGTTTCTGCTCCCGATTGAATTTAAACTTCATCACTTCCTGAATCACCTTATGAAAAATATAAAAAAAATTATTCAGGCATTTGTCGGCAAGAAAATGGAATAATATGCAGTTAGCCACTGTGACAATAATTTTCACGTTTATACTAAATTTCATGAATGAGTTACTCCTGCTACATATAGCTGCACAGAAATCCGTCACTTTTGGTATTAATAACATTCACCACAAATATGTGCAACTGATCGCATTTAAGGCGAAACAAGTGTTTAAAATTTTTTAAATGAAATGGTAGAATGAAATGAAATTTTCTCATCTTTCAAGATATGCTTAGAAATGTATAATTGAAATGTGTGACGATACTTACCTTTCGTAATGAATAGTCGAATAAATTACGAAGTACGAATATAGCCTGTTATAGTGATGTAATTCATAATACTTTTTCTGATCACATTTTAACCATAACAAAATTAGGTTATGCTGAGATTTAATTTATTATCAATATATTTTAAAACCTTTCTTTACCATTCTGTCAGAAATTTGGTATACAAATAATCTATTATCTTCTGCAAGGAACAAGTCAATAAATTTTCTTAATCAATGAACACTTCAGAACAACGTATCAACTAAATTATTTAAAGCTACTATCCTGCAGTTAGATCCCAGTCCTTTCACCTGAAAAGGAAATACACAAACAGTGGTATAATAAAAATATCTCCGGCTCAGCAAATTTCATCAGGGGTGCATCAACAAGGGAGAGAGAGAATTAAGGTTTAACGTCGCATTCAGCAATATTTCAGCTATATAGCGACGATCAAACAAAATTCTAAGTAATCAATTCACTTAACTCGGTAAACTAATGCGCTAAAACAGGTACAAACATTAAAATTTGTACAACAAACCAATCTCTCTCAAATAACCTAAAATACAAGGAGAGAGAGAGAGAATTAGGGTTTAACGTCGCATTCAGCAATATTTCAGCTATATAGCGACGATCAAACAAAATTCTAAGCAATCAATTCAAAACCTCGGTAAACTAATGCGTTAAAACAGGTACAAACATTAAAATTTGTACAACAAACCAATCTCTCTCAAATAACCTAAAATACAATCTTCTTTCACTCTGCTAAAAAGATCTTCCAGCGTATCTGCTCGATAAAAAGTATCTCTTACAGTTTTAAAATCTATGCAGTCCAGGAGAATATGTTTCACCGTCAGATCTTCATGGCAAGGTATACACCTTGGTGCATCAACAATCTCCATATGAGATCCCCAAGCCTGTCATTACCAAGCTGACAATGCACACAATCGTGACCATAGCAATCCACACTACTTTGATAAACCAAGGTAGATCTGAAACTAATATTGAGAAAGGGATGTGCCTAATTCCTTCTGAAAATCCTGCTACATAATCTATTAAATCTCACTGCAATTTAAAGATCAACTACATTGTTACAAACAATGCATACAGCAATACAAGCCTCTTGTCCATCATTCATAATTCAGCTGTCATCCATAATCCAAAGACCTATTCCATATCCATATAACACAATTGGCACCAAATTCAATCATAGTGTAGATACACATAGGCTAGTTTCCTGCAAGAGAAGCGGCCAAGAGTTTTCAATAATGCCGACAAAATATGCTCCAAAAAGATAAAATCAAAATGTAGTTGATCAGTATTCTAAATCCATAATAGTCGTTTTGAAGTCCTTATCCAGTGAATGATGTCTCTCAGTCACGCTTTGATTATGACTCTTCATATGAGCATCATGAGCATCTTGAGCTACATGAGTTCATACCGCTTCTAGGCCCAGGTTAAGCAGAATTAGGCAGAAGTTACGAAATGTTTCGCCATAGATCGTGCACGCTACGTTCGTATTCCGCTATCAGCATGCGATATGTATCGCCAAATTTGACAAACTTTCAGTGGCGACGCTTGGTGGAATAGACCGGTTTCATAGGTTTTTGCAACAATGTTTTGTGACGTTAATTAAAATTGTTACATTTAACGCAGGACCTAGCAAATGCTACTAAAGTCTGTCTATTTTAATTAGTCGTCTACTTTGGAGCTTGTCAATAATCAGCAGTTAACTCTACATAAATTTTCTTTTTTGCATCGTGTATAACAAATAAATCTCTACAAAATGACCACCATTTCCACGTGATATCGATAATATATGGCGTTTGAAATAACTTTTTAATTCTCTCCATATAAAACTCCATTACAATTGTTTCATGTACCGGGACTCATTTACATAGGGAGACGTCATAATGTATTCGTGCGGTCTAGCACAAAGGTTAACAATGCTTTGTATGGTCATAGAGGTGTGTGCGGTTTATCGTTCGGCAATTTCACTTGGCATAAAATATATGCGACACTCTCACGGACCGCCTATTATTACTGTATTCGGCATTAATGACCTTATGCAAATGAGTATCAATAAATTATGACGTGTCCCCATGTAATTGAAGCCCAGTGCATAAACACCTATACTGGAGTTTTATATGGAGTGAATGATAAAGTTATTTCAAGCCTGATATATTATCCATATCACGGAGGAATGGTAGTCATTTTGTAGAGTTAAATTTGTTCTACAGAAAATTATTGCAGGGTGAACTACTGATTTTTGGGAAGCTCCAAAGTAGACGACTATTTAAAATGGACAGACTTTAGGCGAGATATTCATATGCCATATCCAGGTCCCACTTAAATATTACTTCACAAAGGGATCATTTACCATGTCGAAATTGTAATCATCTCTTTTGTCATAAAGTCCAACAGAGAATGCTCGCTCCATTTTTGTAGAGGTATACATCTAAATATGTGCCTGTAGGGCTATCTATAATTTCCGGCGTATGTTTCCAAACAGGTGTCTAATTCCGCTTAACCCGGGGCTAGAGGCCGTATGAGCCCATATACTTCAAGATCCTCATGCTACTCATATGAACAGGCACAATCAAAGCGTGACTGAGATACATCATTTTGAAGATGACGACTCTATAATGAATATTGTGGATCAACAATACTAATCAGCAATACGAATTTGATATTTTGGAACATCATGATGTCTTGTCGGCATCATTGAAAACTATTCACCGCTTCTCTCTTGCAGGAAACTAGCCTATGTTTATGTATACTATGATTGTCTTTTTGAATTTGGTACTAATACGGTTATATGCAAATGGAATAGGTCTTTGAGTTATGGACGCGAATATTCACTAATGGACGACGGCTGGATTATGAATGACGGACTAGACGCTTGTAATTCCTTCAAATCCAGTAAAGCTCAATATGTATCCTGCACTGCGTCATTTATATATAGCAATTACCCACAGCGAGAATATCGCCTATATAGCATTTGGTGGACGACAAAGGAAGAACTTTGCGTGGATCGATTTTTCAAAGGGCCTGCAAATAGTCATATTCATAAGAAAACAGATACCGGTCACCCAACAAGCACAATTAGTACCCATTGGAAAACTTATATGCTGCTGATATATTGTTGTCAAATTTCACAGATATTTTTAATAAGAAATTAAGCAAACTCTATAAACAAAAAAGATTTCATGAATCATATCTCTTATGTAGTAGAGCTAAAGAATGCTTTATGACTTTCGATATTAATAATCTACGATCACTTTTCTCCAACACAGATATTAATTAACTTAAACGGTCAATAAGGTCCTAATGAAGGATTGTAGTATAGAGAACCGAAAAATCCCATTTGAATACATGTCTGCACGGTATGTGACCTTTAGCATGAACTTCTTTCGTAAGACATTTTGAGTTTTTCAATATCCATACACATTCAACGCCAGAATTTTTATAAATAGTGGCACAACACCTTTCTCAAGGTGCTTGAACTTCCTGAAGGGCCTTCGTCAATAGGGTTGAAGGAAACTTGATGATGCTGCTTCTAGGATCAACTATGAATCTAGCTTTGTATGGTGATTTATGCATTTTAAAAGTACAGTATAGCTATTGAGGACAACATAAATTTTTTACTATGCCAACTATGTCAAAGGAAACGTTTTGATAATAAAAGCTCATGCTCATGGTGGGCCCACATTACAAGTTTTACTGTTCAGTTTTTTGCTTATTAAGTTATGAAAATACAAACCGTTATATTTATAACATACTCACAATTAATAGGTTACCACATTACCATCTAGAATACAATTTTTCAAACAATGGTTGTAGATTAACAAAAATTATTCAACCTGATTTTTGCACTTGTGCTCAACCATTTTTCTCTGTTCTTTTAAGATGATGCTGCCGCCCCCAGTGATCGAATAAATTATCAAGAACAGATAACTCCACCCATTTAATAAGACCATGAAGAGGCCAAAAGCCATTTAACAAAACTAATACACTATCAACAACAGATTATATATATATATATATATTTAAATAATTGATAATAATGAAGAGGTTATAATGTGAAGTATTTTTTTATACTATTTTGCTCCCTAACAATATCACAATTGATTTTTCTACTGCAATTTCTTTAGAGGGAGTAATTTCCTATACTTTTCCAAAACCCCGGGCAGTGGTTTCCAATAAACCACAATAGCATATGTTTGGCCGTTGGAGGGGTCGTCCTCGGATAGCCCACCCCTCCCACGACGTTCTTCAACATTAATTCCATAACAATTTATTACTTTAGAAAACTGACCTAATGGAAGGTCCCAAATCGAGTAGAAGGGAGCTCTCGATACTTGATCCACTGACGACCAAGTCCATTGTCGTAAAATTTTGGAACCAACAATCTGACGTCATCAAGGACATCAAACGAGGCCAATTTGTCACAATTGGGCCCATGGAGGTGGGCAGCTTCAGTCACAAGAAATGCCTTCACTCAACACCATTAAGAAAGGCAAAAGTAAGATAATCATTCATTGAACGTTGCACATAACACAAGCTGTATAACCGTGTATTACACAGCTTGGTTTAAAGAACAATAGAATTCAAATTAGAAAAAAATTATTGAAGGGTTCTATCCCTTGAAAAGAGTCGCATGTAATTTTATTTAGGACATATACCACACAGGTACGAATTTTGATCCATCATGCATGAACGATTCAATTGCAATATCTTGTTCTCACTCTGATTACCAGAACTCGTACATAGTATTACCATCACAATGCATTATTTTTGGTCACTAAACAAAAGTTCAACTTCGTAATACTGCACTGGCTGCATTTTCAAAAAAACCTAACCTTGACATGCAATGGAAAACATTAATTACAAATTTCTTCACTTTGCTAAACAATATTACCCTAGCAGCAAATGTTCCCCGTTCCTTCAAATGATGTTAAAGTGTAAGTATTCACCTGAATTTAGCAAATTATTTCATTTCAAACCTTCCATATGGTCTATCTCCATAATGGTAATAAAAGCCTAAATCACACTATAGACTATCCATCTCCACAGCAACGTTTGGATTTTCTGCATGCAAACAAATTGATCTGTAATTTTTGTCCACGATTTCTTATCCTTAATTGTCTTTTATTCCAGCTCCTGTAATAATCAATATCCAAAGGGTACCATATTTTGCAATCAAATAACGCCATCTTTGGGCACAACTGACCGTTATGCAACCCCAACCTCCTTACAGCTCCTAGCATCTTGTGTGCAACCCAAATTTGACAAAAATCCTATAATGATTTCTGAAATTATTCCCCGGAGACCAAACGTAGACTTTGCCATCAAGTGTCCCAAGGTCTACATGAAAAGGCAAAAGCAATCCCAAGTTACATCTTATGATATGGTGTTTGCATACAACTTTTGACAACCATCCAATCAAGTGTCAAGGTATTGCCAGAAACCAAATTTAAATTGTACAACCAGATGGCGCCACCTATAAGCGCAAATAAGCCAAATACAATCCCAATCAACATCTCCTGTCATAGTGCATCATAGCATTGGGAAGAATCCGATTAGCACTTTCCAAGTTATTTCCCGAAATTTTCACAAAGAACGCACATTGCAAATTGCCCTTCAATCCCATCAACCTTTTTATTTTACTAGGAGACCACAAAATTTATGCAAAATTGGAACCACAGTACGACCATCTACAAGTAGATGTTCTGGAGACACAATATGCATCCATGTCTTCTCTCAAGGAATCAATGTACAATCTAACCAAGCGTTTCAAAGTTATTACTTGCAAGGAATTTCCAAAGAGATGTAGTAACATCCACAATCTTCAATTCTACCATTCTCTTCAAAATACGCAAATACGAAGCTGCGCATCTGAAAACCCCTCGGCTCTGGGCGCCAGCCATTCATAATGTATTCAATTTGAAACAAGACTTCAGGAACACCAAGCAGTCAAGTGACAAATCTACAGATTATAAAAAAATGTTGCCATTAGAAATGGCCTCCAACGTTTCCATCCAATCAGAGAAACAGTTATTCATGACATGAGTCTGTTGATGCATCGACGATGTATACCAAATTTTACATCGAGCATTTGAAACTTATCACAGATAGAGATCATTGATGATTTCGCATAAATTAAAGATGGCCGCCCATCCTTCCCACCACTCAGAGAAACTGATGTGGTTATTCGGTGCAATTCTCTTGATACATGGATTCTGTATACCAAGTTTCATACAGAACACTGAAATGGTATCAAAGATATACATCATTAAATATTTATAAATTAAACATAGCCACCAACGTTTCCGCCCAATCAGAAATGCCAGAACTGACATTTATCCTAAGTCTATTGATCCATCGATGATATATACCAAATTTTACATCGAGCACTCGAAAAGTATCAGAGATAGAGATCATTAATGATTTCGCATAAATTAAAGATGGCCGTCCATCCTTCCTGCCACTCAGAGGAACTGATGTGGATATACATTGCAGATCTGTTGATACGTCGATGCTGTATACCAAGTTTGGTATAGAACACTTGAATGGTATCAGAGATATATATCATTAAAGATTTTGCATAAATTAAAGATGGCCGCCAAGGTTTTCACCGAATCCGGGAAACTGGTTTGGTCATTCCTTTGAAGTTTGTTGATGCATCGATGATCTATACCAAGTTTCACACTGAACAGCGAAATGATACACAAGATTAATGATTTCGCATAAATTAAATATGGCCGCCAAAGTTTTCAACGAATCTGGTCCACATTCAATAGGGTTCTGGGTCATGAGCATATGGGTGTGCAGTGCAAGTTTGGGGTGCCTAGGGTAAGTCGTTCTAAAGATATCTTGGTAACGAGAAAAGTGTGACGGACAGACGGACGGACGTATATGGCGACAATACCCTTCGGCCAAATTTTGACCGAGGGGTAAAAATGCGTACGCCAAATTGTGGAAGTACCCAACAAATCATTCCAAACTTATTGCTTGAACAATTCAAACGGACATAAAACGACATTCCTCAGGCAGATATTACTCCAAGGCAATACCAATCCACGTCTTGTCGCAAGAAATATGTATGCCCAATTTCCGAAGAAATCCAAAGAATGTGAACGGACATAAACCAACAACCAGAGAAGAATAAAAGGAGAACCAATGACGTCACCTTCAGGCAGACGTTTCCAAAGCCCAATACCAATCGATATCCTGTCGTAAGACCTAAAAACGCCAAAATCCCAGGAAAATGGGACAAAACTATTTAAGTCATGAAATACCCATAAGTTTTCCAGCTAATAGTTTGAAACCCCAACAGTCCAAAGAACTTTAACCCTATCTGGCCTGGGCTTTTTGGACACTTAATTATTTTTCTTACCCCTCGAGCTAGGAGGCTGAAACTTGCCACACCATACCCCAGGGACCAAGCTCTACCAGAGAAAGCAAAAAATTCAAAATGCCCGCTTCGATGACATCACAGTGACGTCATCTTCAAAAAAACGCTATTTTTGTACATTTTTCGGTCAAATTTCTCAATTTTTTTATTTATCCAATTTCTCCACAAAAACTGATTAATAAATTGATAAATATTATTTTCATATGAAATAAAATAGTTTCGACCACATTTCATCACGGAAAAGCCGAAATTTGAAGAAATATAACAAAACAGCACTTTCTAGTACCCCACGTCATCACCATATTGAATTTACCCATGATCCTCTGATCAGGACATCCTGTTCTAGGCTTAAAATGACCCCAATATGATAAACTATAAAGTCACCAACTTTCAGCTTTGCATTTTTTGTTTCGAACATAGCCCAGAAATTGAAGTGGGGATGCCAAAATGCTTCCCCCTCTCCTTAACAAACTTTTGAGGCCAAAATACCCCCCTCCCCCCTAGGGCAGACACGGCTAATGCTCTAAATATATGGATTAGTTTCAGCCGTAAAATCATCTATACATGAACTCCTCAATCTATAGCAAAACTATAAATCAATATTCCTAACCAGTACCAGTAGTCAGAAAAACCTATTTAATCAAAACTTGTTCAAAAAATATCGTCATGCCACTTGCCTTCAGTTATCAGACATCAAACAAATATTAAACTCACACTAACGCTCTATTAATATCATAAATGTGTTACATTGTCTCTTCCACAGTACATAACAATCTATACTACAGTGCCTGTTAAACAATGATACCCTAATTTTGTCTATCTTCTACACTTCATTTTAGAGAATACATATATCTTACAACCTATAATGCACAATAAACGTTTTCTTTTCTTTTAATGAACTTTATTCCATAACTATTAATCTTTACCAATTCAATCCTCCATATTTTACAATCTGAAGTCTTTTATTCACAGGCTCAAGACATCATCTCCACAATGACCACGAAAGTGCAAGGAATATGTGAAAATAAGTAAGTTATAGTCATTGCAATACAACGAATATCAACAATCTGTTAAGACTCTACATAAAATAATAAATGAGTAGTTTCTGAATAGCTTAAAATTGACCACTTTCCTTTCATCTTCAGGGTGAAACCAGACCACTGAATCTTATATTTCTAATTACAACACATATAAGGGAAGTGGGAAGAGGTGCCGACATACTGACTGCGTCACATGACTTCACAGAATAGTCTTCTGGTTAACCTATTCTAAAGCACATACCAAGAATCTAACGATTAATGATATGTGTTGTATCTCAGGTACGCTTTTATTGTACCTGTTCATGTGGCAACTTAGATGATATGACCACACGACCCCTAGCACCGGCATAAGCGGTATTAGATACAAATCTAGAGAGCTATTATGGAAATGCTCTGACAACTCGTATACTGGTAATTGGTGAGCTGTTTCGCTGTGACAACTCGTACATTGAAGATTGGTGAGCTGTATCGTCATCAGATGTAAATGACGGCATTTAACACAAAAGACTAGCCTGTAAGGCCCGATGTCGACCCAGCATCAACTTCCCACAAATGCCAACATATATCAAAGACCAGAAGGTCTGTACAGGGGGCGGGCCTCGGGGACGAAACGTCCACCAGCAGAATCTCGCCATATACAGGAAAAAATTACAACACATATAAGGGAAGTGGGAAGAGGTGCCGACATACTGACTGCGTCACATGACTTCACAGAATAGACCATGTGCATAATAACATAACTGGAAGAAAGCCTACAAGTTACAAAATATAAAGTTCCATGACATTGTCAACATCAACAAAATAATTGTAAAATTGTCCATATTACGCACCCACTTACATGAATGAATATACAGATTTTGTTTTTCCAGCAACCACGACGTGGACATCGTTACAACAGAGCGCCTTATTAATAATGTCAAAATAACAGTGCTTCCATTTCCTTTAGAAGAAATGGAAAGCAAATGCCCACTTGACGTAATCATTAAAATAATCAATGATGAGGTCATTTCTATGAAAGAGGTAATGTTATACAAATGATACATATTATAGTATTGATTGTAGTTTATTTGTCACATGTGGTAAACATACTATACAAAGAACGTACACCCCCAATTTTACACTTCTTCAAAAGTCGCAATTCAATTCAATGGCCTTGAAAATAAATGACAAGGAATCGGCGCGATTTAATGAAACGCGTGCTTCAGTTTAACGAAACACGTGTCTGCTCCCTCTGATAAGTCGTCCCGTTTGAAGTTCCAGTTCATTGAAAGTTGGCAGAATGATACCAACGTATCTCACTAAACACAAATTTACACTTCAAAAATGTATTGTGTACATAACCTCCGAAGGAATATACGAGTTAGAGAATGAATTTATTTTACAAATAGAGGCTCAGCTCCAGTATAATGTTACCTTATGAAATATGAGGTTTTGGAATTAAGCGAGGCTTATTTTAAAAAATAAAGGGCGGGGCTTAATGTCAAGTAATGGAAAAAAATCCCTGTCTCATTCGAAAATTTCACTTTCAGGAATAAAACATTGTCACAAAACGGACCCAGGCTCAAATTCACACAACACCAAATAAATAATAGACATTTACGTGTACAACAAACTTCGCAAAATTCAGAGAAATATATCCTTCAGTTAAAAGAAGAAATTCAAACAGGGCTTCCACCCTGCAGGCACCCCCCCCCCCTCCGGAAGTTCAACATGTAAGGATCTTCAAGCCGCGAACAGTGTGCAATACAGCTTATCGAGTAGCTTATCCAGGCTTAACAAAGTTCCCTACATGTAGTCCTCTATTGCGTTTTACTTACATTACGAATAGGCCAGCTCCTCTACCTCCTATTTCATATTAAACTTCTGAAATGAAATAATGTGTTCAATATATTGTGATTCCGCATCTGTGCCTTTTTAAAATGTACAATACATCTCGTATCTGTAATACTACGTTAGCATTAAATTTGACTTACAAACTATGAATAGGGAATATTTCCCAAGTCCAAAACCTTAATATCCCCAACGGTAACAAAATCCTCCGGAGAATATGCAATTATAGAATGATGTAGTTTCACAAAATGTATAAGTATAGAGAAAAAGACGAGGAAAGTCGGGCGCAATTTATTCCGAGAGACACAAGGTATAACCAAAAGATACAGCATTTAAATCCCTGTATGAAAATTTCCGCAGCTACAGTCTCAATGAAAAACATAAGACCTACAATGTCCAAAATACTAAAATCCTGACAAACAATGTAATTTAAGATATCTGTATTAAGTATTTCTTAATTTTCTTCCCTCGGCGCTATACCATGGTATATCAGAATTAGACTACATCGCCGCCATTTTGTACAATGGTACATGACTAGCCCTCAAGCAATGAAAACATTACACGGCGTATAATGAAAATATCACTCTAGTAAACGAACCTGTCCCATTTATACAAATATCCTACATCATTTAGGATATGGAAGAACTTTAGAGTATATATTAATTTTTTTTTTTGTATTTTTACAAACTAACACAAAAATATTAATATACTTCGCATCTCTTGAAATTACACAAAACTTTAATCAAAAGCCTTTCTTTCGCCTCCAATAATATCAAAACAAAACATGCAAGGGGCATACCAGAAGGAGAATGTTCTAATGTATGAGATATATCTGATCAACCATTTAAAACCAAAATGCTCCAATGCATGGTGTATGTAATCGCCCATTTTAAAACAAAATTATTTTTATCCACATCACTTTTATGCATAGTGCAAAAATATAATTAATCAGAAAATTATTTACCCTGAATTCCACAAACATAACGCCAAATAAATAATAAAAAAAAACAAAAGAAAACAATATCCCATGAAGGCTTATCAAGGGAGAATAATACCAGAAAAATAATTAACAGAATTTAGTCCCTTCATAAACTTGCAATTCCTCAAATAATTGAATTATCCCACTGAAATTTTCACAGATGATAGACTTGACTGTAAGTGATGCAAAAAGGGTAGCAAGAATCATATAGGTTCAACAGAAAGGTGTAAAATAATGTGTGAACTTGCCGAACTGGACTGTCACTGTTTCTAGCAGAAAGATAATGCAAGAATTGC
This sequence comes from Hanleya hanleyi, assembly GCA_036873755.1. Taxonomy (NCBI): domain Eukaryota; kingdom Metazoa; phylum Mollusca; class Polyplacophora; order Lepidopleurida; family Hanleyidae; genus Hanleya; species Hanleya hanleyi. The sequence goes on from JAVTVY010056392.1 coordinate 20,312, forward strand.
TCAAAATTGGAATAAAACAGATTGGAAGGTTCCAATAAGTCCTCAATAGATGGGTACTGAAGTGAGGAAAGAGAAATACCTACAAAACTGAAAAACAAAACACGACATAAGAGGAAGTGAAACATTGGAGGTCACCATTTTGTTGATGGGACTTTTTTCAAACAACGCCATGAACATTAATCAATGCAAATTAACCCCCTTCAGTGTAACAGAATGATATACTCGAAGAAAAATATCCACATAGGTCAAAGGGTTAAATAGGTCAGGTTTGCCCACAATACTGCTTGCATACCATACATGGAGTATCTATTCCCATGACAATACAACAACGTGTTCCAGTCACTGAAGTTGTAAACATAACTTCAAGACGCATAACTCATTTTTTAGTGCTTGACACGAACATAACATAGGGCAGAAATGTTTTAAACACCTTAGAAATACATCATACTCACCTCGTACGACATAATATCTAAATGATCTTCAAGAAACAAGACCAATTTCACCAATTTTGTGCAGTATTGTTCTCTGCGGAAAGCGACACCTAGTGACGAGATTGACTGCAAATTGTTAACTCCACAACAATGGGCACTTCGGGAAATAGTCCCTATATGAAATAGTCATTATTACAATTTCTAAACCTCACACAGAAAACAATATCATGTCAATTTAATAAGGAAAACAATATCCATTTCCAACAATATATTGGCGCATGGCACTCCACATACAGATTTGTCCACATCACTGCCCCAGCACAGCTCAGGAAGCCGAAACTTATTTTGAACATGTGGAATTTTACGTGATCAACAAGTAAATATTTCTGTTCATTCCCTGCACCTTTGATTTTGACAAGTGTGTCACACGTAATTTCAGGACGTAAACTTTATTAGTCAGTAATTATCATTCGTTTGTCTTCTCTGTAGATTATGTATTTCTTGTCCAAAAAACATTGCTTTCCAAATGAAGTACCCATAATTCCCAGTAAAAATCTTGTTGAACAAGGTGTCATGGAAGCATAAATTTGGACAAATCCTCCACTTTCAAGTCTCTAGATTATAGTTTCCAATGTATCGTAGGTATTTCACCCATTCCACTTGTTTTATCTCCTCTCTATTGTTATGAGTATCGTAAAATCTATGTAGTGCATAATTAAAGCATATTTCGATTATCATTTCCATTCGTAATTTTCAAACGCCTGTGTTTCACATCGTTCGAGTAGTTCCCCGAATTGCTAAATAGTTGACCTTCTCATAGACCTGTCTGGTAGACGTGGAAGTTTGAAGAGAATATTCCAATTATTTCTTCATTTGTTCCACATTTTTTTAGGCACTCTGTAAAAAAAGTTCAATTTATTTTTCTTGTATTCTCCCCCCCTGAAGTCCATTAATTTTACTGTCTCTACATTGCAGAACGTAGAGGAAGAGCTGACCGTAAATGCAGATGACTTTCTTGAGGAAACTGTACGTAAAATTTCATATTTTCAAAGCAGATTTGGAAAACGAACTGGCATCACATTTATCTGTAATCAATATTGTCCGTGCCTATTGCAAAAAATATCAAATCCCTTCATATTCACTACTTTACTTCAACGTCCCTCTAAAACAATAATCCCTCACTCGGTAGAACTTCTGTATCTGTACAAGAATACACACATTTATATTATTCAGTGTGTATCTAATCATCTGCTAAATTATCTCCATATAAAACGTAATACTCCTACTTACATCACGATGTATAAATTCACTCTCAAATAAAAACACCGACCATAGCCATTAAATTTTGTGCGGTTCAATGTGTGTACGAAAAAGCTCCAATGAGTATCACGAAAATCCATACACTATTGACAACATTCAGAAACAGTTATAGAATACAGCATTAGAGCCATGTTATTTTCACGTGTACATGTATCTTCAAATTACTTATGCAGAAGCTCCTCTGCTGCAGTTTGTGTCCATACAACTAAATCCAATTGTTGCCAAAATCTTTAACATAAACTTACCTAATCCACTAGCCGAAATTACACCCGAACTACCTTTTGTATAACTGTTCCCATGACATAAATCCCAAATGAGCGATCGCTAACGTTATCATCATGTGGAACGGTTCAACACTGCGAAAAAAATCACGGCGATTATCATGTATTGTCTCCATGAAGAAGTTGACGATCGCATGTGTTTCTGAAGTGATATATTCGCATTACCTTTCCATCCTGTAAAGTTACGAATCAACCTAACGAAACTTGAAGTGAATAACAAGTATTAATTTTTACCGTACCAACTGAATTTGTTTCACTTTCAATCGTGTTCACTGAAGGTATCAATTCACATTTTCCCCCTGACTATTTAAATGCAATATTCTCCCCTTTACCATAATTTATTTCAAATAAGACACGTAAGGTACCAGCTCATCACAAATCCACAGGCTCTTGTATTCCAAAATTATTCTATTGATCAAAACAGATATTGTTTGGAAAAAAGTCACTTATCCATGCGTTAGGTATCTAAGATACAACACATATCACGAATCGTTAGATTCTTCGTATGTGCTTTAGAATAGGTTGACCAGAAGGCTATTCTGTGAAGTCCTGTGACGCAGTCAGCACCTCTTCCCACTTGCCTTATATGTGTTGTAATTACCCCTCATTTTATTTTTCTTCCACACGCAATGAACAATATATCCATGATTTACCTATTTATCAAAAATGGTCTTAAATAAAAAAATTCGATGTATTCTACAAGAAAATGCATATTCATTTTTTACTATTTTCCAGAATATTGACAATGACCCAATCATTACGAAATCTGGAAAGGACTCAAAAGTCCTATTCAAAACGTATTATAAAGAGTACTCAATATGCAACAATCATTATACCCCACATGTATTCTGTTCATATAACAGTAACTATACTTGCCCGATCAAATTTAACTTTATTCATTCAGTTTAGGAGCTGTCACACACCAACACACACAATCAGACAACAGCCCAGGCAACCCTCCGAGGATATCCTCCATAAGACACTACGTTAAACAACTCGGTCAGATACAGTTTCAGTCATCAAATCTGTGAATATAAAATATGATGTACATATACTCTGTGCAAACATACTACACGCATTTAACTATTATACGTATTTACGAATTCCAAACACTTTTAAAAACTATCAATTATATCAATTTTCCCTACAATATTACAGGGAAAATGATCACCTTTAACTTAAACATATACAATTTCTTCACAATGTAATAACACGCATAAAGTAAACGTTGAGCAAAAACACTGCAAACGTTCCTATTGATTGAATTCGCTAATTCTTCCTCCATTATTTCTGCATTTCCCATTCGCACTTAAACGATCTTGTAGCCTTAGCCTAAAATTGTTACTACATTAGCCCCTTAACCCTATCTGGCCTATGCGATTTGGCGTATATCCCAGTCTGAGGGCGGGAGACGGAAAATGCCCCCATACATAATATCTGTACCACTAAGGCTAGAGCGCTGAAACTTGCCACACAGTATCTTTGGTTCAAGCTCTACCGAGAAATTTTAAAAAAATCCAAACATGCCCGCCATGATGACGTCACAGTGATGTCATCTGTCATCAGAAGCCATTTTTTTCGGCCTTTTACGGGTCGATTTTTCTAAATTTCCATTTTTCCGATTTTTTTCTCCAAAAAACTCTAATAAAATATAGAATAATTAGTTTTCCATAAATAAAATACTTTCAATGCATTTTGGGCAAGGAAAATGTGAAGAAAAGCAACGAAAAGATTGAAAAACAAGACTAACGCGGATGCACATGGCCGCCATTTTTAAATTATCCATGATCCTCTGCCTGAGGGTATATAAAAATAGGCTCAAAATGACTCCAATAAGATAAGCTTAAAAGTCACCAACTGTCGGCTTCCTCGGTTTTCTCGTTTCGGAGCAGCAGAGAAAAGTTTCGCCTGTTCCTCCCCCAGGCCAGGCAAAGTTAAATCTAACAGTTCTATAATATCACCAAACAGTATCCTCCTCGCAAAATGTTTCTCTGATGTTACAATTGAATTCTCCATAGAAAGAAGAATTTTTTTAATGTACGACTTCATAATAATCAAGCGGAATACACCAGATAAAACATTGACACATGACAGCACCTTTTATAACGCAAACGTTACGATAAGGCACAATTTTGCCTTATATTATAATTATGTAGTACAATACAAATTGAAAAAATAAAATGTCATAAATAATAATTATTTTAAGGTTTCACCAACAAAAATTATATTTACACAATATGTGGAATTTCTACATCCGTTGCTTTATAATCGTAGATAAAACTCAAATCTGATATTCTTCTCATTCAAAGGCTAATATACTGGCAAATATTGAAAAGTCGGAAGTGTATCATGTCCATGTAGTTAAGTCATATACCAAAATATTCCTTCTCCAATGGAAAATGCCACATATATTATTTGACATGCAAATATATTTAGATAAACAAAAATCATTATAAACAATTCTTTGCTGCACTGCCTGTCACCAAAAGTCCACAAGGTGACAAAGGATCAAATCACCCAGATCTCTATATTCAATCCACAACTATCTATTTTGAACCATTCATTTACATTCTGTCCTGTTTCTACTGGATATCAAATCGAGCTGTATAATCACATAATCACATGTGAAATGGCTCTCGTGTCAAATAAGCTGATTCACACAATTTCTAAACCAACAATTACTGATGACAAAAAGAACTTATAAATACCTTCCAAAATAATTATTCTATCTAACCGTTTCTTGTACAAAATAATATACAATTTTCTTGACAATTTATCAAATTTAATCTACCTTAATCTTAGGGCTATCTTAATGCAAATGTATTGGCAATCCCAAGAGGTCTTTTTGTGTATTTGTATCCATACAATTATACTTCCATGTTAATCCTGCTATAAGGGCATTGTTCATGGGACAAGGGGCATTTTTTGTATAGAACTTCACTATATCCAAACAATATACACATTCTTCATGGTACAGGGTACATTGTAATATAGATGCAAGTAAGATACACCCAATATAACACTTTCTCCTATTTCACAATTTTAAACAACTATCACAATATATCAGCCACTTTGTAAAGCCTCTAGACCCTCAAAACTATAAAAAAAAACACATCCTATTGACATAATCCTACCCTAATATAAGCAGATCAAAGAAAATTAACTGGGATATACATCCCACTTTACATATTATTATCGTTTTACAACAGCGTTAACTTTCAACATTATCATGTTACTTTTAGAATAAGACGACATTTGAAATGTTCATTCCATCGCAATTATTTCTTCCGCAATATTCTGCTCTTGTCTATTACTGTAGATAATTAAATTCATCAACCTAAGTGCCTTAGTTTCTAAAATCATTTAAAATCATCAACCTAAGTGCCTTATTTTCTAAAATCATTTAAATTCAGTGTTTACTTTTATACACTGCATCCCGTCTACTCCTTGCCTTTAAAAATATGCAAAACGAAGGAGATTTCCTGTATACTGATGTAATGAATAGAATAACTCACTCCATATAAAATATACCAATGGCATATATAATTTATTTTATCAATTAAAAGGAGAAGTAATATTGGAGACATTCACTAAACACAATTCAATTTCATAGCATAGTTAGGCCATCGAGCATGAATTTCGGCAAACCGGTATATGACTGTGTACTGATAATCATAAATTGTTTATATTCTCCGAATGAAAAAAATACTGCTTACAATTGTCTTAATACGAATTCATAAGTAAAAAACGGAGCATTATTATATGACTGTTGATGTTGGATTAGAAAGACGAAAATACCGATTTTTTGTGTCTGCTGCACTGCATGTAACATACAATATTCGCAATATCACTGTTCGTATTTCCGCTTGGGCTTTCAATGATAGGCGTAAACATTTAAACACATCGTCGAATGTTCATTTCAACATAGTAAAGACTTGGTCCAACATCGCTCCCTTCCCATTTTACATTAACACAACAGTACACAGTAAAACGCAACAATTAACTGCACAACAATTCAAGTAAATTTACCGTCTAATTGCGACTCCATACACAACAATCATACCGTCAAACACATACTTTGAAAACGCGTTCAAGTTAAATTTGACATCGCACTACATGCCGAGCCTGTTGATCTAAGCGTTTCATTGTCTGGCCAACTCCCCGAACGAATGCGGTGAAAATCAACCTCACTTGCATGGAACTAAACATTCAACAGCAAAAGGCAACAACTGCAGCTAGCAGATCACGCTCGACTAAGAACCGTAGTAATGGACAAATGCAGCACAGTTCCAAAAATGTCTTCATTACGATGAAATGAACAACCGAAATCCTTTGTCATTCTAAAACTAATATGATAATGTTGAAAATTAATTCTGTTGTGAAAACTGTCATAAATCCAATATTTTAATATATTAACACTTTTTACTTTCATCAATTTTTATACCAAACGGCAATGAGGAATCTACTTCACAAGACTATACATGCAATTGTATAATTTCCCAAGATGATGTCATATTGCGATTATAGGCATTATTTCTCCGTCCTGTTCTTTCTGTATACTTTCCATCACTCACCACATAGCATAAAATAAATCCAGTGAAATATTTTATCCCAATTGAGATATATATTCCACTTAAGGAGATGACATATGTAACTAAACCGTTTCCCAGAGAATCACAAGTCATCTATTTCTAAATAGCCAACACAGTTAGTAGCCAATATCATATACCAGAATGTTCCGCAAACCTTACTAAATGTGAATGTGACACCACTCTCAACGGATGATGCCAATTGAAGAATATAATTACGAAAACAATGGTTCTTCAGTCAATAAAGAATAAACACATACTCTTGATAGAACATCCTAAAAATAGTATGAAATCACTACTACAACAAAGACTATCTCACAAAAGAAAAGTCCATCGGAAAGTATTTTTAAAAGATATTTTATCATTTACCATGTCAAAATCATTGTCCAAGGCAATGATAATTCAAGAGGTCGATATGAAGGAGAGAGAGAGAGAGAGAATTAGGGTTTAACGTCGCATTCAGCAATATTTCAGCTATATAGCGACGATCAAACAAAATTCTAAGCAATCAATTCAAAAACTCGGTAAACTAATGCGTTAAAACAGGTACAAACATTAAAATTTGTACAACAAACCAATCTCTCTCTCAAATAACCTAAAATACAATCTTCTTTCACTCTGCTAAAAAGATCTTCCAGCGTATCTGCTCGATAAAAAGTATCTCTTACAGTTTTAAAATCTATGCAGTCCAGGAGAATATGTCTCACCGTCAGATCTTCATGGCAAGGTATACACCTTGGAATCGGCTCCTGTTTTAGTAAATATTCATGAGTTAATCGTGTGACCGATCCTACATCGTCTAATCATGGCCTGGTCGAAGCGTTTATGACTGTTCAGGTGAGTATAACCAACCGTTTTTTTGAACTCGTGAAGTTTGTTATTATTCATAGTATCCCATAGCGATTGAAACAGCCTTCTTACATATGCGCAGATAGATGGTCTGAAATCGCTGTATGGGAGATCAACAGGGTCAACTTCTCCATCTAAAGCTGCCTTAGCTAGTCTATCAGCTTCAGTGTTGCCTTTGATGTCAACGTGACTAGGCACCCAACAAAACACAATATCTATCGGTTGATCAAATCTGGTGTCATATAATTGCAGAATTTCCAAGATGGTGGGATGAGTGGAATTTCCATTTTTAATTGCTTTAAGGCATGACAGTGAATCTGAGAATATGACATATTTTTCCTTCTAGTGGATCCAATACCTTCCAAAGCAGATAATAGAGCTTTTGCTTCTGCAGTAAATATGGAACTTTTACCTGGCAGTCGATACGTTTTAGTTTTGGAACTAAAGATAGTAGCACATGCTACTCTCTCACCATCTTTAGAACCATCTGTATAAATAGCCTGATGTGAACTGCATTTCTCTCTCAGTAGGCCGAATTCCTGAGTATACACGAGCTGGCTCGTGTCTGCCTTTTTATATTTAGTCAGTGAAATATCTACTTCTGGTGTGGCTAACTGCCATGGTGGAGTTGGCAAGAGCTCGTTAGGTAAAATCTGACTAACTTCAATACCAGCTGCTACAAGATGTGGTTTCATACGGATTCCGAGAGGTGGAATAATCGAGGGTTTTAGCGAATATAAATCTGCGCACTCAGGGTTGAAAACACAGTTATATGCAGGATTTGAGTGGTTCGAACGCAGTTTTGTGATATATTGCAGCGATAATTTAATTCTTCGAAGTTCTAAAGGAATTTCATCCGCTTCTACGTACAAGCTTTCTTTGGGTGATGTTCTGAACGCACCGAGGCAAAGCCTTAGTCCTTGATGGAGAATAGAATCTAGCTTTGCCAAGTTTGACTTGCTTGCACCATTGTAAACAATAGAACCATAATCGAGTTTGGAACGAACAAGCGATCGATATAAATGAAGGAGAGTTTGCTGATTTCCCCCCCACTTATAGCTGGCAACGACTTTCAACAAATCCAGAGCTTTCGTGCATTTGGCTTTTAAGCAATTTATATGTGATTTGAATGTTAGTCGTTGATCAAAACCACATGCCTAGAAATTTGACCTCTTTTACTACTTTGATTTCAGTTCCGTCTAATTTTAGTTTTGGATCTTCGTGCTGGAAGTATTTTCTGCAAAAGTGTATACAATTTGTCTTAGCTCTGGAGAACTTGAAACCATTT
>JAVTVY010056393.1:0-29796 GCA_036873755.1 Hanleya hanleyi
GGCTATCCTAATGAAGCTTCCATCCAAGTTTGGTGAAATTCTGTTCAGTAGTTCTCCCGATATCTTGCAGACAAGCCCTGTATATACATGTACAAGTAGACGGACGGACGGACACCGGACATGGATGAATGCACGCACACACACCAAAATCTAATCAAATGAGGGGGCTATCCCACTGAAGCTTCCATCCAAGTGGGGTGAAATTCCGTCCAGTAGTTCTCAAGATATCTCGCAGACAAGGCCTGTATATACATGTACAAGTAGATGGACGGACGGACGGACACCGGACACGGATGAATGCACGCACATACACCAAAACCTAATCAAATGAGGGGCTATCCCAATGAAGCTTCCATACAAGTTTGGTGAAATTCCATCCAGTAGTTCTCCAGATATCTTGCAGACAAGCCCTGTATATACATGTACAAGTAGATGGACGGACGGACGGACACCAGACACGGATGAATGCACGCACATACACCAAAACCTAATCAAATGAGGGGGCTATCCCAATGAAGCTTCCATCCAAGTTTGGTGAAATTCCATCCAGTAGTTCTCAAGATATCTTGCAGACAAGCCAAGAGGACGGACAGACATCCATCCAGACATCCAGACATCCAACCAGACAGACAGACAGACAGACAGCACAAACACTAGATGTCTCCCCCCAACATAGTTGGGGGAGACATAATTAGATCTAAAAACATAATATTATATGCTCTAAATTGGAATGAAAACTATCACTTCGTCTGAAGCGGCCCGTCTGAAGTGCTCTCGCCGAGGTCCGTTTTTACTCCTCAGCCCTACGGGCTCAGGAGTATTGTTGTGGCCCTGGGGATGTGTCTGTCCGTCTGTCCGAGCAGTATCTCGATAACTATTTCTAGGAAGTTCATGAAACTTACAGGTTATGATCCTTTTATTTTTTACTTGTGCCTTTGAGACTTTCAGGTCTAACCGGTCGTTAATTATTTTTTTACAATTTTTTTTATTTTTCTACCATTTTCCAGTCTCCTAAAAACGGATCTACAAGTATGCATACATTAGCCCTACTTTTATACTGATTTACATACTCTTACTAGCTTGTAGCCAATCAAGAGCTCCATAGTAAAGTTGTATTTCAGCCATTGGTTCAGTGTGGTGAATGACTGGTCATTGGTTTGGTCTAGAAGTCTATATTCCTCTGCATATTCAGTAGTACGGTATTGCCAGACTAATTGTCGTATCCCTACGCTGTTGAGAAAAAAATAGTCTGACATTAAAACTGTGAAAAACGACTTGTTATTTCGTCTAAAAGTTCTCAGAATGGATTTGAACAATAATAAACGCCTGTTTTATCAGAAAAGGGCAACTTGTACTTTGTCTTGTAACAGAATTGTAGGAACCTGTGAGATTCTGTCAAAAACGAAAGCAGTCAAAAACGAAAGTAGTGCCCATGTGTTTGTGCTTCCTGCCAACACATCCGATGATGGGAGTTGAGTTTTCAGTTGTAAAATGAACTGTGGTCGTCGGCCAGTATAAGCGGTGTCTCGCATAACAAGTCCTCTAAAATATACTTTATGGAAGATAGCGAAAGGTATGGCCAACCCAATAAATCAACGCAAACATCATGGTTGTTGTTGTTGTTGTTGCACTGACGCTAATGCATTACCAACGGAGATTCGTCAGGGGAGTTTCTATCTCACATTATGATGGGATGTGATTTTCGGCTATCGGAGCCAGTTTTTCTTAGAGAAGTGAAATTCTCCACAGTATCTATTGTGACGATTCGTGTATCCGTGTATTATATAAATATTCGTTGTCAATTATTCAATTCAGCCGTGTACATATAATAATGTTCGATATGACGGATGACGATTTCTGACCGTGTATTTGCTGATTTTTCTCGATGTAATGTTCGTTCAATTTGTAATTCTTTATCAGAGTGGATTAAATACCTTGTTCTTGTTGTTATCCAGTAGTTGTTGTTGAATATCTGGATGGGTGGAGTGAGATTTTCACGTTTATGCACATAATTTAGTTGGCAAACTTTTCCGATGTCAGCCATGTGTACGATGATGTCAAAACGAGGCTATACTCTGAAACGCTGCATCTTATGGACGATAACGTAATTGTACTAGCGTTTCATGAATTGTAATTGTTCGAAATGATCTCTTCTCAAAGAGATTGTCTTTATTAATCGCAACCTTTGAATGATTATTTGGTGATTAGCCGTTTACGACGCTAAGCTCTCCTGAGGGTCGAGAGTATTACACTGGATTCATCTCACCAGGTGGCTCTGGGATCGTCTGCCCGCGAAAGTATAAAAGGCCAAACATACTAATAATTCGGCACTTGGTAATCACCGGGTCAGCTACACAGTCCAAACAACTGTGAGAATAGCCAACGATATCCCAGCTATTAATTGTCTGTAACAGCCAGCAGGATATTACCATACCTTAGGTAACTGGATACCATTTGAATATAATAATGAGTATGAGAAGCAGATAATTTTATTGGTGCAAGGCCTACTCTTCAATGTAAACAAACCGTTGTCAAGGAAATTATGGGAACCCCGATCCCCTACGAGATATAAATACGGGTGAAAAGAATTTCAGCTGTATGCATATTTACTAGTCAAATAGAGGCTAAAATGTGTTTTGCAGTGAAATATCTTTATCTTCAAGATCAACATTGAAGTTATTCAGCTATTATCTGATGTTATACATTCAGCCCCGAATTCCAGTGCCAAACCAGTAAATGTATAATAACAGAGGAAACCAACAGGATTATACACAGAAGAAATACACAGACTGCATTCCGTACATTAAATAAGAGATATTATAATTCGGGAGTGATTTAGTTCTCACTCAGTGGCGTAATGTCAGAGTCATTAGAACTGCATATCACTACCCGCATTTATAAACCCGGGTATCCCCTATAATAAAAGACGGGTAATCCCAACATCAAGACGAAGTCGATTAAGTTCACAGTTACTCCCAATTACGGACACGGGAAGGGTTTAGCTGATATTCTAGACTTGTTCTAGTTTAAGGCTTTAAGCATAGCCCGTGAAAGTTAATATTGGGTTGAAACGATACCAGCATTTCACGACCCGCATTTATAAACCCGGGTATCCCCTATAATAAAAGACGGGTAACCCCAACATCAAGACGAAGTCGTTTAAGTTCACAGTTACTCCCACCCTTACCAAAAAATCTTGTAAGATCTTGTAGGATTTGAAATTTTCTTACAAGATCTTGTAAGATCTTACAAGACAGTTTTTTTGTCCTACACGATCTTACAAGATCCTGAAGGACAAAACTGGCTGTCCTACAAGATCTTGTAAGATCCTGCAGGACAGCTGTCCTACATGATCTTGTAAGAATAAGTTTGCCTGTAGGACAAAAAATCAGTTTGCTTTTGGAAAGTATTTTACAAGACAGTTTTACAAAATATCCACAACATTGGATCAACAGTAGAAGATATGGTTAGCCCTTTCTCTTTTAAAAATGGCAGGCGTATTATCATGATATTTTCCAAAATTGTACTTCTCTCTACTGAATCAATCATATGAAGAACCTCATCTGTTTCACTCAATTAAGAAAATTGTTCTTGAAAATTTAAAAAAATCTATCTGATAATAGTTTACCTTCAAACCTGATTGGGAAATTCTGTCAAATTACTACATTTGTTTTTCAATATGTTATCTAAACGATGATACAAGTTATCAATATAACTATTTTGGTGTTTGGATACAGCGACAAAATGCGACGAATTCTTCAATGAATAACAACAACAACAACAACAACAACAGCTTGAATTGAAAAATACACAAAATTTACAGAAGACTTCAGAGATCATATTAGTGACATATGGGTTTTCATTCGAATAAAATAAAGATATCAATAACATCAATCTCTACATAGTGTTATCAAAATAGTATCATATTTGTGTAAGAAATCTTGTTGAATTTAGATTTTATAATAAAATTAATAAGTCTAATAAATAATTAATTAATAATCAGTCCAATCCAAAGATTTTATAATAAAATTGGACATAATGAAGAAAATAATTTTAGAAGAATACATCAGTTCTAACATGATTTTCAAGAAAAAAATGTCCATTAATGAATACTCTACCCTCTCCATTATCCCCAATTATATACAGATAATATTTATTCTATTTTCCTGGTAGTCTGTTACATTAGCAATTGATTTGCTGGCATTAATTCCACAATTTGAGGAGAGTTATTTTCCCCTGTACTGGTATATTTTAATTGACCACTGGTGGCGCCACCATGCTGTCATATGAGAACAACAACATAGAGGATAGAGTGCAAAAAGAAAGTTGGTTTGTTCATGTTAAGCTGGAACTATTGAGGTTTAAAGAACTGTATTGCAGATGGTGATGAGTGAAGCTACATGTAGTGATGGTAAGTAAGTTATAAATATAATTATAATGTTATCATTTTATTAGCAAAACAATTCTAATTTCTAGTTAAACTCAGAATGTTGTAATGTGGACCCTCTATGAGCTTTAACTACATTGTATCAACATGTTTCTCTTCATATACTTGGCATATTAAACAATTGATACTCTTCTCAGTAACTACTGCAGCACTTCACCTTATATTTGCAGTCAAAATTAATGACTCATTTAGCCTGGAATTCACAAAGAAATATCCATAACTCTATCTGTCTTAAAATTCCTTTCAGATCTACCCAGGTTCATCAAGGCAGTGTATTGTTGCATTGTCAGCTGGAAAAGCCCAGGCTTGGGGACCTCATGTGAAGATTGGCCATGCACCCCTAGCTGGAGGAAATCTCCCGGAGGGTGAGATATATAGGTTATATCACACCACTGCGTGTGTATTTCCTGTTGTCAAACAGTAGGATTTAACTTGCTATGAAGTTTGTTGTCTTGAAATGTTCATCATTTCCTGCTTATATTTCCAGAAGATTTGAGAATATTTCCATACCAAAGTTCTGATGCAATCGCAAAGGAATATTTACTAAAATAAATTGATAACAAATACACTGTTGGCATAACCGATATTTGCTATGATAAAAATGTGACCAGGAAAAGCAGGATAAATTATGATTAGATTTCCTATCACCATAACCATGATAACAGGCTATATTTTAAATGTCTATTTATTGCACTATTCTTGACCAAGGCTAAGGATTGCTGCATAATTCAATTGTACATCTGTACCCACATCTTGAAAAATGAGAACATTTCATTCATTCATTTCATTTAAAACGTTTTAAAAATTATTTTTTTCCTCAGATGCAACCAATCGGACATGTTCGAGGCGCACATTTCATCGACTCGGAGCAGACATGTGATCATGGAAATCATGCAGCGTATTGTTGAATTACTTCTTCGCCAAAGAGGAAATAGCATCAGGCAATATTACATGACCAATACAACTGGATGACGAACATTATTAAAATCATATTAGTGTACATTCTCAATATTTTTTCCAGTTGTGATTGCGTTTTCATTTAGTGTTGATCCATAATTCTGGATTTCACTTCAAAATATTTTGCTTCAAATCCATGAATACTGCTTAAGTATCATAATTTATATTGCTTTATAATACTCATAACATGCATTCAAGAATGTGTATTTTACATTAATAACAAATGACTTGAATGACTTTGGTGCTACTGGACCCAAATAATCTTTATTCAGTGAGCGGCACATGTTTGGTTTTTGCAGAGGGCACACCAATAACAATAACATCACATTTCTATGATATTTCAATGCAAATCATCCTGGTTATCGTCACATTCACTAATATCAGCAATACGCCAGTTGAATGTAGTGTAATATTTTTAAGATTTCTCTAATACTTTTTCGCTAATGTCACAACAATTTTATACCATTCTACCCATTTAAATTATGAGGATAACCTCTGAATAGTGTCAGGATAACTTGATAACAATTTCTTTGCTAATTTGATGACTTTTCATTTTTTATAGATTACTGCCCGAAGAAGTTTCCCTGTACCAGCAAGGTGATTTTGGACGCGATGAAATCAAAATTGAATGGGGAGCTAAAAAGTTATAAAAGACACTTGATCTGCTGAGAAAAACATGGATGCCTTGGACTTTGGATGCTACGTGCATGTGCTGGTTGCTATTCCCTATAAATGTTTCTATTTTATACAATGAAATGTATGACATGACAACATAATAATCCCTTGTGTGTATACATGTAGCTGTATATACGTTTCTGTTTTGTGTGTATAGCTGTCTATACGTTTCTGTTTTATACAATAAAATGTATGAAATGAATGCATATAATTTGTTATGTTGACTATCTCATTCGACACGAAACGTTTCATCGTAAACCTGCAGTATATTGGACAACCCTGCACAACCATCCAGCATTATTCTATCTGTGTTAATTGACAGCCCTGTAGGACAACCCTGTAGGATCCTGAAGGACGGTCTTGTAAGATCCTGTAGGACAGTCTTGTAGGATCTTGTAAGATCCTGCAGGACAGTCTTGTAAGATCCTGTATGACAGTCTTGTAAGATCTTGTAGGATCCTGAAGGACGATCTTGTAAGATCCTGTAGGACAGTCTTGTAGGATCTTGTAAGATCCTGAAGGACGATCCTGTAAGATCCTGTAGGACAGTCTTGTAGGATCTTGTAAGATCCTGTAGGACAGTCTTGTAAGATCCTGTAGGACAGTCTTGTAAGATCCTGTAGGACAGTCTTGTAGGATCTTGTAAGATCCTGAAGGACAGTCTTACAAGAAAAGTGCCAAAATCTTACAAGACTGTCCTACAAGATCTTACAGGACACTTTCTTGTAAGCTCTTACAAGAATTTTTGGTAAGGGCAATTACGGACACGGGAAGGGTTTAGCTGATATTCTAGACTTGTTCTAGTTTAAGGCTTTAAGCATAGCCCGTGAAAGTTACATATTGGGTTGAAACAACGCCAGCATATCACAACCCGCATTTATGAACCCGGGTAACCCCAAAAGTAAAAGACGGGTATCTCACAGAACAAGATTTGACGCCTGACAAGAATACAGGAGACGTTCATTTAGTAATTTGCACCAAAGCTTCATGGGAAAAGATTTAATACTCATAATCACACAGTATTCAGACTTATCCAGATTCTCTTCAATAAGCTATCACCCGTAAATAAATATCTGGATCTCGATGGCACATATCACCCGTAGATAAAAACCCGGGTGATCTTTCAATATCAGATCGTCACATAGATCTACGCCGGAGACTAGTGAACACAGAATCCCGGGATTGGATTATTACTCTTGGATGACAGACAGAATTATCAGCTTTAAAATACATGCTACGGTACAAAGACGGAACGAGTGTACTAAACCGAATTATACCGGCGACTGCGTTGGAGAAGAATCATAAAGAAATAACAACAAAACACGAATGTTCCCGAGAGACTTGCCTTTTATTATCATGCATCGAAGTTTGTATGATATGTACATGTACATATTAATTCAGATGGAATAAAATTTGATCTAGTTGAACATAAAACGGCATTATTCTTACCGATATTCTTGATTAAGAATACTCTGTCAACTGTATAAATTCCAGATATTCCGGTGGTGTCAGAACTGATTAAATAATAATGGCGATTGGTATAACGTATTAATCAGCCATCCTGACTGATCAGCTGCGTAACAGTATTGGAGTATTGTTGCACAGGTTGACCATTACACTATATGTAATTTGTGCATTTTTATTCTGAAATTTGAAGGAAATCTGTTCAGGATCAAAGAAAGTCTCCAATACCTCACATGGTTTTTTTTATTTTCTTTTTTCAAAGCACAATGACGTTGGGCTTGCAATGTTGTAACATTGTGACTAGGCACTATGAAAATAACATGTGAGGTATTGGAGGTTTGTTTTGATTCTGAATAGATTTCCTTCGAATTTCAGAATAAAAATGCACAAATTACATAGAGATACTGTGGGGAATTTCACTTCTCTGAGATGAACTGGCTCCGATATTTAGCTGAAAATCCCATCCCATCGTGATACAGCTCAGTAACTCTAGCCAGTTGTAGTTATTTCTTTCATCCCATGGGCCATGTGTAACATTTAAAAAAATTATATTTTTTTTCTTAAAAATATATAAAACAGGGGTTGAATTGTGAATAATATTGTGAATATTTTTTAATAATAATTGTTTGTTTCACGTAAACATCAACTGCTTGACAGGATATGGGGCAACAGATAAACAGGACAAATGGACAAAAGACCCGTCCGACACTTAGTTTCAGGCCAGGGCAATAAGATCACAACTGTACATGTTTTTTCCCCCCTGTAGATATGTGGATACCTTGTCACTTTTTATAGCCCTGTCCATAGTTGAGGGTATACTGGATTCCGACTGTCTGTCCGTCCGTGTGTCAGTGTATCCATCCATTCATCTGTCTGAGTTGTGGCTTGGGTTTGCTTTTCGCATGCCATAACTCACTGCTATTTATCCAAACTTCTACACCCATAAAAACATCTTGGTCTAGACTGTTAAGGGGCTGAGGAGTTGTAGCACCGCTGGTGCCTCATGTTATTTCAGATACTCCCGAGAGACTCGTTTTTCAATGTTGTCTTTGTCTTGTTTGTTGAGTTTAGTTGTTGTTTGAATCTTCTTTAGTTGAAATGTTTGAAATGTTAGTTTTCTCGGTATGTAAACTCCAATTTAATATTTTAGTATTTCTGAAATTATGTTAGTGCATGGCATCGAGAAAGCTCTGTGCTCACTAATCTTTTCACTTACCCGGTTGTCGGCATGATTCAACATGCAGTTGCTCAGACGATACAAACTTTGGAGATTTTTAAAATAATTTCTAATGCCACAGGAATATTTTTGATGACAAATAATTGCAGAGACAGAGTTTGGAATATATTGTGAGTTTCGACAGCTAATGTGTTATATTTATATTAATAACTGATAAATCCACGAAACCCCCGTTCCCTCGTATGTGAATCGGACAGTAACTGCATGCATTCGTCCAACGGTTCTTGCCCACGAATTAAGGTAAATAAATCATTGCAAGTGGTCATGCAGGGACATGTGGCCGACTGGATTCTTTCTTTCATTCCTGGCACGTTACCATACGAAGACAGTGATGGATATTGAGAGTATTAACTCAACAACAATGTGAATTAAGTCTATGGAGATTGGTCTTCGCCATATGCTACACATATCGCTGGCTTGCTCGTCGACCGGCATGTCCTACTTATGACGTCACACACACGAAACATGGTGACCGTAAATGTCGCACTTTATCTGCTAACCCCCCTTGTGTTTCGTAGCAAAATATAATATCTTCCTGTTTAAAACTCTCTGTGAGAATTTTATTAACTTAAACCAGAAATCCCAAACCGTAAAATTTCATGATAAAAATGAAATTGACGATTTCGCTGCATTAGCACTTTAAAGGACAGTATTTCCCATGGACCATTTCATTGTGCTGTGCACCTTGTTTATTCTCAATTTCAGATCCTCCTCTTCAGCCAGAATTGATGGCAAAAGAAAAAAGAAAGGTTCGTTTGTGATCAGCTCTTTGTTAATTCCCAACTATCCTTGTTTCCAATTGTCACTTGCTCTCTTTTCATGGACTGTGATTGCAATCAATCTGCTATCACAAAAATGATCATAACAGTGAATACTTGATCATGAGGGGTCTGACTTATGCAGAGCCACAGGGTTTCCCCGAAGTCGATTTTGACTACCGAATAACAGTAGTCAAAAAATGCTGAAAACTGAATACCTACAGTAAACGAGAGATCCTGAAGGATCTTGGCACCCACCATTGTCCGATAATTGCGAGCTAATGACAAGAGGATCTTTTTGTCCATGGTTACTAAGAACAAACGATTGATTTGTAATTTTTGTTTGCAGAATTTCGAATTTGAGCAAAAAAAAAAAAAAACGAAAAAAGGGACACCGGAAAACACCAAGATATTATCTTATAAGTTTCAGGAATTTCAAGATTTCTAGAAACTGTACTTGATGTCGGTTGTTATAGTACAAGTGAAATGAGCAAAGTTAGTCTGAAAGTGAATGTCCGGAGATCCTTCGTCTTCATTTTGTAGTATTTTTTTGCACGTGTCATCATTGGGTACTGAAAGCGAACACAAATCTCTTTGACACTTTGGCATGAGCTATGAAACATATGTACCTAAGATTTTATGATTAAGAACGAATGGGCTAGTTTGAAATATCTCTTTTAAGATACCATGCACGAAAATAGTAAGATGGTACACAACTTAATACTGAAGGGATCCGGTCCGTGCAGTAATCCTGATTATCTCCCTTGGATCGAAAGTCTACAGTTGTCGGGTTGTGACGTTGCATCACAAGAGTGATATCCCTTCGTGTAGCCGACCCGTCGGCAGACAAACGATAGGCAGTTCACTTGCAACGGCATGGATTAAAGTAAACTGATTTAAAATTTGAAGAAATATGTAGAGGGGAATGTCCGAGTAACTCTCCATTCCTTAAAAATAATGGAGCCGAGGCCCTTCGGGGCCCATTGTTTTTAAGGAATGGAGAGTTATGAGGACATTCCGCTACTTAAAACACACCCAGTCACAAAAGCCATGGTTTTAACGCCGACACTAGTTTAACTGTCAAAGCAGTACATGTGCTGCAAGGCTTGAAGTTGTTGTGACGATGTCGCGATAATGTGTCATTTAAGACGACATGAAGTTAACATTGTAAATGATGAACTCTGAATTAAGCTCGCTGATTCTGCCTGGTGCGCTTGGTCTCACATGCAGGACATTGTAACTCAAACTGTTTTGTGTTTGAAGAAGTAATTTAACTGTGTTATGATGCCAACCGGTCATGTAATTGTCATGGATGTACATCGTATCACAGGATAGAAGTGGTGCAAAATGTCATCAGGTTTCAGCCCTTTAAGTAGAACACGTCGGTAGACATGTTTAAACCCATAGACGGTATGGTAGGCAACTCCCGTTTGAACTCACAACTCGTCATATGCAAATCACTCATCCCATCACTAAAGTGGCCTGTTTATCTGCCATATATATAAGCGTTTTACAAGCATACTATCATAGAGGAACAAGAGTCGTAGGGCTCGCTCATATTACACTAATTTCCTCATAGCTTAGTAATCGTATGTCGTATATACATGTATGCGTTATCTCAACATTAGTAAATGTACTGGATATTCTATTGCGTGTGTTCCTCTTGAAACTGGTACAGGCTCTAGCTACCTTAACTCTCCATTCCGTAGAAAGCAATGTTCAAGCAACTCTCCATTCCTGAAAAATAATGGAGCGTCGGGACAATAGAGTGATGTCACAACTGTGCTTTAAATTTTAATTCAGAATCATTTGAACTCCTTGACATTGAAGGTATGGATATTCTCTATACTCAATATATAGAATATGCCCCCGTTTGATGCGCTGACTCTTGTGATGCAACCTCACAACTCGGGAATACCTTATTAATTTGAAGCATAACTTGGATTTTCGAATCGGACCAAACATGGTATCTTGCACAATTAGGCCCCATGTGGGACCTGTGTACCAAATTTCAGAAAGATCCATGAAGTAGTTCCTGAGAATTCACGATAACAATATTTTAAGGGGAAATTCAGGATTCATATTGGATTTTGGAATCGGACCAAGAAACGTAACTTGCACTACTAGACCATAAGCGGAACCTGTTTACCAAATTTGACAAAGATCCATGCAGTAGTTCCTGAGAATTCATGATAACAAAATTTCATGGGGAAATTCAAAATGGCCATGTGGCGACCATATTGCATTTTCGAATCGGACCAAAAAACGTAACTTGCACAACAGGATCACAAGGGGAACTTGTGTACCAAATTTGTGAAAGATCCATGCAGTAATTTCCGGAGACTTCACGATAAAGTTTCATGAGGAAATCCAAGATGGCCGCCTTGTGGCCATATTGGGTTTTCGAAACGGACTAAAAAAGATATCTTGCACAACTGGATCCCAAGGGGAACCTGTGTAGCAAATATGAGAAAGATCCATGCAGTAATTTCCTGAGAATTTACGATCTGGTGATGGTGGGCTAAAAACTCAAGTTCCTGGGTTCCACTGGCCAAATACTCGATTCAACGAAAAAACTCAATTTCAGTGGTGTTCTTAACGAGACAGGATACTCAATTTAACATTTTTATATAAACTGCAACCCCAGAAAAGTGAACATAGCAACGAAAGAAATTCTGACTGCGTGTGCCGTTTTTTGTTGTATCTTGATCGACACTCTCCCATCTCACAATGTTACATATGTCATGGGTTGGAGTATGTACCAGGTTATCTCTGCCACTTCGTTTGGTTCCATACTTGTGGCTTTGTAAGCTTTAAACAGCTTCGCGCGTAAATTTGTTTACAAGAGTGCAAGAAACATTCAATGCACGAGGACAGGCAATTATATTTTCGCTGATAATTATTCATCTTCTTTGCTGGGTACTCAATAGGAGCTTTGTTTTCGTGTGCGCTGTCTGCCTCACGTTGTGTGTTGTTGTTGGAAGTCATAATGAAACCACTGCCTTTGACTTTGGTTATATTCGCGACTGGGTTTTTGCAAAAGTAATCACCAAAAAAAACCTGAATTAAAAGAAAACTCAAAGATTGATTACAATGACATGTATTAATCAACAACTCAATTGAAGTATGTAAAGTGGCGGTCATTTTTTTTTGAAAACTCAATCAGATATCGCCAGTGGCACATTCTTTATATGTTTAGTTCCTCATGTAATAGTAAGAACTTAGGATATTTGTACCTTGCCCTCTTGCTGTGACAGTTGATTTCATCTTGTGCTTCGGCTGTGATGGTTTGTCTAATGCTCAGGTAATAGTACTATCTTCGGATGTAGATTTTCTTGTGATTTAATCTGATATGTCGAAGGTAGACTCCTCTTTAACATTCAACCCCCTCATCATGATCTGTTGTTACTTCTCGTTTAACAGCCCATGTGATCTCATCAAGATATATGCAGAGTGCTAATACTTTCAAAGCAGGAACGCCTGTCAAACAACGGAGTATAAACAAGGTGAGGTTGTCAAAAATGTTTCCTTTATTTAAGGATTGACTGATTTTTTTTACGTTCATTGGGGTATGAACTTAAAAACCGCTGTGCAAACTTTGTATGATCTGCTACGCTACACGGATCATACAAAGTTTGCACAGCGGTTTTTAAGTTCATACCCCAATGAACGTAAAAAAAATCAACTTTGTATGATCTGCTATGCTACGCGGATCATACAAAGTTTGCACAGCGGTTTTTAAGTTCATACCCCAATGAACGTAAAAAAAATCACAGTCAATCCTTATAATTAAATTAATCAAGCAAAACTAATCCAATAAGAGAAGAAATTGAATGTGAAACGAACGATTTCTTCGGTTTAATTCTTGTAACAGTACAAAACACTGCGCGTATAAATACAGTCAACAAAGTTCGTAACTCCTAGCAACGTCTCAGTGCACGCGCACCTCACTCGGTCGGCATAGTGTGGTTCAAACAGTTTTCAGTTTGACAGTTTGTTGCACATTGTGTATGGAGCCATTGGAGGGAAACTTTTCAGTCAGGGATAATTATTTAGGTCAGGAAAACTGAAACACACAAGAAATTCTGCGAAGGAAGAATGAGATATGAAACCATGCAGAAGAGGAGAAATTGCTCGAGTTGAGTTGGCCTTGTCGGGAATATTCCATTCAGAGCCGACTGGGCCATGCATTTTCTTGCTGTTTTACCGCGCCTCGGGTAGGCATACGTGGGACGATTTCACTGATCAATTTGTTGTTCTGAGCTGGGGAACATTCTCTGTCGCAGTTTATAACGGAACTTTCTTCCTTTCGGTGTCCGCTCAGATCAATAATGTGACGAAACTCTGCATCATTCATCGCCTGTACCCGTCACACGTGGACTGTAATCGAGGGAGTGTGCGGTGTTGTGTTCGAGCGGACGCATAAATTTGTGTGATATCAGACAGGAAACGTGAAAATTGATATTCTTTCACAGATTTCGAAGTGTATACAGTTCTGGTGAACTGATTGCAGCCTTTATGAACAGCGATTGAACGATGATGTTGCACTCGTAGGCCACCTAGCAGGTTTTGTGGAATCAACATTCTGTAACACTCCCCCCTCCCCTTGACTGGAGGGATTTTATCGGACATCTGCAGTACGGAACGATATTTGTTGCATACATCCGCTTATCGTGGCAGTCCGTATAATTTGTCAATTTTTGTGTTTGGTTTCGTGGGAGAGGACGACATATTCCCGTTGATTTCCATCAGTGCAAAACTCCCCCCCGACCCGCACCACAACAGTGAAAGCCGGTGGATGAAATTCCACTCCACGGGAAAGGTAACGAATGAATGGAATATCTTACCAAACTCTCAGGTAGGATGTGGGTTTCAGGAGTTCACCGGGTGTGATAATTTCTTTATAATGATTTGTGATAAAAGTGGGTAAGCGAAAACCTAATGTCAAAATCTCGTTCAAGGTCACGGAGATGTCGATTTATTGCTGATCAGCTGATTTCCAGGACAGACAGACATTATCTCGGCTCTTTTCTCTTCGAAATTCTTGTAATTTTACAAACAATTTTCTCAATACAAATAAATATTTAAATTGACTCTTTCCAGTTGGTTTTAGAGTTTTCTGTTGGCATTATTTGAGCAATATTATGCGCTAAAATCTTAATCGATTTACACTACGTCCAGTGATCCAGTGCTATTTATAGGAAAAAAAGTAGTGCAGTTGTGGGCATGGCATATTTTTAGATTCATTGAAGTATGAACCGAAAAATTTAGTACTAATCAGCCAATCAAATCGCTGGATTTACGAACAATACGGGGGGAATTAAATTATTATAATTTAACATATTTATTATTTTCTCATGCTCCATATGTCATGTTCTTGCTTTACAGGAACCACTATAAAAATAATGATAATTATGCCCCCCCTCTAACTAGAGGGGGGGCATATAGCGATCGCTTTGTCCGTCCGTCCGTCCGTCTGTCCGTCTGTCTGTCCGTCCGTCCGTCTGTCCGTCCGAATTTCTTGTCCGCGCAATATCTCGGTTAATATTTGATGGACAGGATTGAAACTTGCATGGAATGTGCCCAGTGCCTCGTAGTTGTGCAGCGTAGAGTTTTTTCCGAGTTTCAGTAAAATTTTCAAGAGTTATGGCCCTTTTTCTGAAATCTCTGTGAATGGGACTTGTCCGGGCTGGATCTTGGTTAATAATGTATGGACAAGTATGAAATTTGCATGATATGTGGTCAGTGCCCACAGTTGTGCAGCGTAAAGTTTCTCCCCGTTTCGCTCATATCTCCATGAATTGGGACTTGTCCGGGCTGGATCTCGGTTAATATTGTATGTACAATTATGAAATTTGCAGGATATGTGCTCAGTGCCCTGTAGTTGTGCAGCGTGAAGTTTTTCCACGTTTCGCGTATATTTTCAAGAGTTATGGCCCTTTTTTCTTCAAATCTTTGTGAATTGGGACTTGTAGGGCTGGATCTCGGTTTAATATTGTATGGACAAGTACGAGATTTGCATAATATGTGGTCAGTGACCCGTAGGTGTGCAGCGTGAATTTTCTCTGCTTGCGGTTATGTTTTCAAGAGTTATGGCCCTTTGTTTATCAAATCTAAGTGAATGGGATATATTTATTTGTCCAGGCTGGATCTCGGTCCATAACCGATTTGAACCAGGAAAATGGCTATATTATGTTATTCTACATGTGTACATTCCAAAGCAGACAACATAGGTCCTGAAGTATGAAATTGCCCCGAAAAGAGTGAATTGGGTGCAAAATTCAAAGTTCACTGATCGCTTCGTAATTTCACCACAATATACTCCCAAGGAATGTAGGTCTCGTAACCAGGTCACATTTTCGGATTTGGCGAAGCCCTGGCGACCATCTTGCATCGAAACATCGTATTATCACTTGTTGGTTGATACTTGGAGTATGTATTATGTGAGGCATGGCAAAAAAAGTGACTGAAACAGAACTTTTATAATTATCCAAATTAGGCCACCAACCAATAAAGAACAGAACAATGGCGGGGCAGTGTCGGATTAAAGCGGAAGCGGGGGGCATACAATTGAACAATCTCTGATTGCTTCCTTCCTGTGTTGTTGTTCCATTGGCCTACATGTAGCACGTCAATGGACTTCCTCAATAGGTTAAAACAGGATTGTTCTATGGCACCCTCTCTATGGGGGTGTTGTATTCCATTGATATTCAAATGTAACCAATTGACATTTATCAGGTTCATTTTATTGGTGATTTGTATTCCCTCTAACACATCAGAAGCAGAAAATGTGTCTGAATAATTCCATTTCTGTCCTGACAGAGTGTCGTTAACAGCACAGGAAGGTCCCTGCAGAACACAAGTCAACAGAACAAAACAACAACGGGGAAAAAACAACGCAGTATTCTCAAGAAACATTCCGCTGACGTGATCGTCCAACAAAC
This sequence comes from Hanleya hanleyi, assembly GCA_036873755.1. Taxonomy (NCBI): domain Eukaryota; kingdom Metazoa; phylum Mollusca; class Polyplacophora; order Lepidopleurida; family Hanleyidae; genus Hanleya; species Hanleya hanleyi. The sequence goes on from JAVTVY010056393.1 coordinate 16,483, forward strand.
ACCAGTCATTATGAAATCAAGTCAGCAGTCAACCAGTGGGAAAACATCAACGCCCACCCATGATGAAATCCCATTCCTACACAACATAGATACTTCTGCCATTGCTACTACCGATAATGCTTCAGCATTTGCAACATCTGTACTGGCAACTTCTGTATTGTCCAGTGAGTAACATGTTTCTATCTATGCTTTTTATTTCATAATCATTCATCAGGATTTTGGAAATTAAAATTTGTCATTTTGTACAGACTTTTTAGAGCAGTCTCCAGCACTGTAGACCAAGGTAAATTTTGAACTGTTTTATAAATCTTAATTCTAAAACCTGAATATATTGACAAGTGTTAGTACAGAAATCCTGTCATTAAGCAGTAGCAATGTCTGTGTCTTACACATTGTTTCAGCAAGCTGCTTCAATCCCACTGACATGACTGAAACACCAGAAAACCGGATTACATTTTAATAAATCATGGAGATACTGGAATTTATCTTATTATATTAGCATGTTTAGAGAGGGGAGAAATAAACTAGTAACATCTTCCTGGTTCATGCTCAAACTATGAATACCTGTCTGGCACATCCTCAAACTATGAACACCTGCCTGCCTCATCCTCAAACTATGAACACCTGACTGCCTCATCCTCAAACTATGAACACCTGCCTGGCTTATCCTCAAAATATGAACACCGGCCTGGCTCATCCTCAAACTATGAACACCTGCCTGGCTCATCCTCAAACTATGAACACCGGCCTGCCTCATCCTCAAACTATGAACACCGGCCTGGCTCATCCTCAAACTATGACCACCGGACACCGGGACTGCCTCATCCTGACACTATGAACACCTGCCTATCTCATCCTCAAAATGTGAACACCGGCCTGGCTCATCCTCAAAATATGAACACCTGCTTGGATCATCCTGAAACTATGAACACCTGCCTGGCTCATCCTCAAACTATGAACACAGGTCTGGTTCATCCTCATACTATGAACACCAGCCTGGCTCATCCTCAAAATATGAACACCTGCCTGCTTATTCTCAAACAGTAAACCTGGCTTGCTTTCTTTCACAGATGCAGATGTATCGTGTATGACCACGGGAAAGAAGGTGGGTATGCCAGTACATATTAACTATTAATTTCTGAACATTTGCTGGATGTATGTCTCAATACTCGATCGCAGGACTCAATTTGGGATAGATCACACCTATCCTTGAGGCACACTTTGTTTGAAAATGGCAAACTTTTCATTTTCAAGAGCGTCTTCAACTTTAACATGTCAAATTATGAATCCCCAGAGCCAGATAATTCCCTTTTCTCTATTTCTGCAGCACTTGGTCGAAAACAGTTCCCATTTTGGTGAAAGTGAAACATAAAGTCCAAAATATTCAACACATATTCCTCATGACGTATTATGTATTCATATGTAGGCCTACATGTATACACTCTAAGGGACAATTTGCACTTTATTAACTGGCATACGGTAGTCACTCTAATTATTCAATCCCCCTATCAAAATTCAATCACCCCCAATTTTGTGGACAGAATTAATTCGGTAGTTCTAATAAATTTGATCACTCTCTAAAGTCATTGAAATAACGAAGAAATAATGGATTATCTGCATGATTTTGAACCATTTTGTCAACTTGCTGTTCTAATAAATATGATCACCCCCCCCCCAGATTTCATGATGGGGAATTTCACTTCAGTTGAAGTACGAGAGGGATTACCATCGTTTTTCCAAATTCCTCCAATTTTATGTGGAATTCCTGAAAATGGTCGCATTTGGTAATTTGATATAGTCTGACTCGATGTGTGATTGTTAATTGACCATGATTTTGTTTTGATGACAGGAGAGAAAGTCGAGTGAAGTGAGTCAGTTAGATGTGGATATTCTTTATGCACGTTACTTACAGTGGCTGTACCTGGACAATGGTGCTAACAAGGCACTACATGAGCAGGAAAAGGCAGCAATGGTAAGGAAAAACGTCTAGAATTAGACAGAGGAGTGAAGATAAATGTACACTATACTGAAACCCGATTAATAAGAAGCTGTGATAAACAGTGACACCTATTAAAGGTAGACAGGTTTAATCAGTGCACCTATTGTGATACTGATAGCCCCAAGGCTGAGGGCTTCTCTTGTTAATAATTCACATGTTAATGGTCTCTTGTTGAATAGTTGTGTATTGTGATAGCCCCAAAGCTGAGGGCTTCTCTTGTTAATAATTCACATGTTAATGGTCTCTTGTTGAATAGTTGTGTATTGTGATAGCCCCAAAGCTGAGGGGTTCTCATGTTAAAGGTTATACCAAATGACTCTATACTACTTTGCATTAAAACATACCCAGTAGTGTTCCAAACAACAAATTAGTATTGTTATTTGCGCTGAAAACTTACCTCACTTCCACTCTTTGCATTTCTTGTCTACATGAAATATCACAGTAAGAATTTAAATGACACAGTTATCTCCCCTGCTAGTCACCTGATAGCATAGCTACCCACAATTCCACTTCCTTCTTGTTCTACTGCTTCGTAGGGCTGGAAGTAAACATTGTCAACTCCGTGAAAAAGTGCCTTTTCTAGCGAAACTACTCACAGTTGGATTACCTCAGACGTCTGATTTCCTGCAAGAAGTCCTTTGGGAAGTATTCTATAAGTTATCAGCGTAAAAATGGCTCAAAATATGTCTCAAATGTCATGCATGTCTTGTGGAGGTGACAAGCCTAGTTATGACCTTCACTCATTGTGTCCGCCATGCCGCCAGGGTAGAATCTGTACATGGGACACTGCCTGTGAAGAGTGTATTGTGTGGGCGCCCGGCATATTCCAGGTGTATCTGGCCGGTTCTCTGGCAGCTAACGAAGGAAATAGTGTTGTTATGCCTACCAATCTCGCCAACGAGACATATGTAGCACAGTCTCCTCGTACTAGTGTAGGCGAGGAGTCTAGGGGGTTTGTTAGTTCTGTAGCTGGGTCTACGGTAGTCAGCCTATTGGACGTAAATAAAGATAAACAAACACCCCCCCCCGCTCACGATGCTTCCATTTCAGGCCAGGCGAAGGGTCAATCAGCTAAGCGATCGACCCGGTTGGTACAAGTGGAAGGAGTAATCGAAGATATGGAATCTGGTACTACGACGACTGTGGAAGTGGAGATTCCTATTGAGCGGACGCCTGGATGTGACGATGAAGGGAAATCGGTGACGGACCCAGGCTTAGCGTGGGAAAGCCAGGGGACTCCGATCTCTCGATCGGAGTCGACTTATGATTACGAAAACTTGGGCAGCACCAGTGAGGGGCCTAATGTTAAGTTTTCATTTGGGTCCGGGGTTGGGAAAATACCTTCCTCGACGCTGTCGAGGCCTGGACTTCCCGGTCGCTCAGTTACGCCTTTAACTGTTGCTTCCGGTTTGTCTGAATTTCCCCAACCTGCTTCCGGTTACTCTGGTGGCCTTCCTCGTTCCCTTGCCGAGACGTTTGTGTCTACGAGCCTTCTGGGCCACCAGAGATTAAGGTTCCCGCAACAACGGCAGTATGGTATGTATTCAGGTACCCATGATATGTCAAATTTTTTGCCTGTGTCTGAGTTGCGTTATCAAGAACCCTCAATCAGACCAGTTCAAATTATGCGGCATCCGGTTGCTGGTCTACCTTCGCCCTTGCGTGGCTTAGGTCAGATATCTGCTTCCGGGGGTGTTCGTGGTACGGGACCGGGATTATTACGTATGATGCGTCCTCCTATACGTGCTTCCGGTTTACGACCTCGTATGCCAGTTCACCGACCTTTACAGTGGCCGTGCTCACGTCCCAGCTGGAAGGTCCTTGAGTGTGAACACACCTCGTCAGGCCTTGCTTCCGGTCCACTCTCAAGTGACTGATCCCACATTGGCTGCCATACTGCGCGGTATGGAACAGCAACGTGAGGAAATGAAGGAATTGAGAGAGATGATGACCAGTCAATTCCGAAGTAGTACACCACTGCTTCCGGTTTTGACTGAACAGTCTAGGAAACCGGAAGCTAATTTGTCGAGGACTATCCCTTCCAATACTCCCTCCTGGCAGGAAGCCCCGGAAGCTATGGAAGTGGATAGGGACCAGTACGGTAGATCTGAATTGAATGAACCTACCAATACTGATCCGGATGCTAGGAAATATTATGAGCTTATTTCCGGCATCTATGACTTAATTCCTGATATGCAGCTTCCGGTCCCACATGCGGGGGATATTGAAACTGAATCAGGAGAGTCAAACCGGGTTACGAGGTCGGCTACCACGCTTCCGGCCTCAACTGCTATTCATTCTATTTGCCACTTGTTCCATAGAACTTTAGCAGAACCCGCTACGCAGGAGGAACGTGCTATAAGGTTGAGACCAAAAGCTCGCTTCCGCCCTGCAGGATCTTCTGGTCCGTTCCCAGTACAGAAGCCAAACACACGAAGTTACGGCGTACATAACTCACCGTTTAGCTTCCGGTCTGCAGAGGTGAACGGCGACTTTCAGTATTTATGCTCTAGCAATACTAAAGTGCCTAGTAATCCGGATGTTCCTTGCACGAACAAACAGGCCGCAGTACTTGAGGAAACTGCTCGACAAGGACTGGCGATTACGAATCACCTTGACTGGTTTCTTAAAGCCATAAAGGATGGTTTATTCTCGCTGTCGGGCGCGGACAGTCAAGAGCAGTTACAGGAGGGTATAAACCTCGTTCTTGACTACCAGAAGATTGCTTCCGGTGCTGTAGAAGATTTACTGGTACACAATGCCTACCTGTCTTCTATGCTAGTGTATTTAAGGAGAAAGGCCTTCATTCCTTTTATGCATAGTTACACACCGGAAGCTGTAAAGAGGAGTCTACTAGAGACATCTACGGCTCCCTCTTTACTGTTTGGTGATGCTGTTGCCGAAGTTCGACCTGAAATGGATCGTATAGAGCATGACAGGTCAGTTGCTTCCGGTGCTTCGTCTAAAAGACCTATGGCTTCCGGGTCGGGTCCAAAGGCGAAGAAGGCTAAGAAGAACCCGCCTAGTTCCAAGGCTAATAAGGGTGCTTCCGGCCAACAGCATAACCAAGCGCCTGCTTCTTTAGAGCCAAGAGTATCGACCTATGGCCATAAGAAGCAGGGTAAGGGGAAATCTAAGCAGTCAAAGAAGGATTCCTGATGTCTCGGGCCGTACCGGGTGGCTTCCGGTATGGCGGGAACACCGAGACATAACGTTTCCAGTTCCCCAGCAACTAGACCTTCCGGTAGGGGGAAGGCTGCAGTTGTTTTGGAGGAACTGGATAAGGATCGGGACGGAAGCGTGGGTCATTCGAACGATCAGATACGGCTATCGCCTATTGTTCGACACGCTTCCTCCCTTGACTGCTCATCCCCTTCCGTCTCGTATACCATTACGAACGGGTCATCTATCAACAATACAGTCCTCTGTGGACAAGCTGATAGAGAAGGCAGCTGTAATAGAGCTTCCGGTTTGGGACACGTCACCCGGGTTCTATTCGCCGGTCTTTCTGGTCCCCAAGAAAGACACGTCCGAGATGCGCATGGTTATAAACCTAAAGCGCCTCAACAAGGACTACCTCACTCCACCGCCACACTTCCGCATGGAGTCCTTCCGGTCTATCCGGACAGTACTCGGACAAGGGGAATGGCTGACTTCTCTGGATTTAAGGGATGCATACCTGCATATCCCGATACATCTGGGGGACAGGAAGTACTTGAGATTCATGGTCGGCAAACGACGCTTCCAAATTCAAGTGCTTCCGTTCGGCCTGTCCACTTCCCCTTGGGTGTTCACACGAGTGTTTACACCAGTGGCACAATTCCTGCACAGTCTAGGTATAAAGTACCACTTTTATATCGACGACTCCCTGCTAAGGAATGCCTGCAAGGAACAGTTAATCCTAGACACCCAGTTTGTCTTAAGGATGTTGACTTCTCTGGGATACATCCCACACGAAGAGAAATCAGAGCTGATTCCTTCACAAAGGCGCAAATTTCTGGGGGTGGAATACGATACGCTACGAGCTCTCGCCAAACCCCCAGAAGATCGATGGCTAAAGATAACGACGAAGATACCTCAGTTCCTCAAGTTATCTCAGGCCAGGGCTTTACACTTTGCTGCGATAATCGGCCTCTTGACGTCAACACAGGACGTAACCCCAAGAGGGCGGTTGCAGCTTCGTCCCTTAATGATTTACTTCAATCATCAATGGGTCGAAAGGCAGTTGAATCCGTGGATACCTGTAACACCGCTAGTCAAACAATGCCTCCAATGGTGGCTGGATCCACTCAACGTTATGCCAGGTGTGTCCCTACTTCCGTTTCGTCCGTCACATCACCTGTTCACGGACGCATCTATGGAAGGATGGGGAGCCCACCTCGAGTCCAAGTCGACATCCGGGTTATGGACAATCGAGGAACGCTCGTACCATATAAACGTGTTGGAGTTTATGGCAGTGACACATGCCATCCGCACGTGGGTGAGCGTATTGACCGACAAGAACCTGCTGGTTGCGACGGACAACACAACAGTCGTGTCCTATATCAACAAGCAGGGGGGACGAGATCTCCGCAATTACAAAGCCAAGCGGAAATCTTTTTCGGTCTGTGTTGGGACAACAACATATCGGTGTTGGCCAGGCACATCCCGGGGGTACTGAACGTCTTAGCGGATTCGCTTTCACGACGGAATCAGATAATTCCCACGGAGTGGCAACTTCACCCAGACATACTAAAACAAATAGCTCATGTCTGGGAGATGCCACACATAGATCTGTTCGCCACTCGGCGCAACAATCTACTGCCCCTGTTCATGTCGCCGGTCCCGGATCCGTCGGCATATGCAGTGGACGCACTATCGCAGGACTGGTCAAGGATGGTAGCATATGCGTTCCCTCCTCCAGCTATCCTAGCGAAGGTACTTCAGAAGATCCGCGAACACATGTGTGTCGTTTACCTGATTGTTCCGTGGTGGCCTGCAAGGCCGTGGTTCCCGGAACTACTGGATCTTCTGGTAGATGTACCAAGACAGCTTCCGGTATGGCACAATCTACTGCGCCAGCCCGGAACGTCGATATTCCACAGCCAGCCAGGACTGTTCCACTACCACGTGTGCAAGTGCTCAAGCAGCACTTTGCTCAGGCGGGATTTTCAGCGGAGGTTGGGCGCCGAATGGCACAATCAATTCGACCGTCCTCTTCCGCTGTATACAACTCAAAGTGGGCAATCTTCGATCTTTGGTGTGGAGAGAGGGATATCAATCCATCCTGCGCCACTATCCCTGAAGTAGCAGAGTTTCTATTGTATCTGTTCAGGGATAGGGGCCTGGTGCCCGCTACGGTAGAAGGTTATAGGGCAGCTATTGCTCAACCTATTCTACTGGGTACTGGGATTAATCCCTCGACTGATCCAAATTTATCTGCACTAATCAAGTCATACAAGATAACTGGTCAGTCGGCTGTTCCGAAATTACCTAAGTGGGACTTAGCCTTAGTACTTCGGCAATTAGGAGAGCCACCTTTCGAGCCAATAGAAGCTATTGAGCTATAATATTTATCATACAAAACTTCGTTTTTGTTGGCTCTTGCTTCAGCAGCTAGGGTGTCAGAGCTGCATGCGCTCGATAAAAGGAACATCAGACACTCTAGGAACTGGAGCAAGGTAGTTCTCACAACGGTTCCTGAGTTTGTGGCCAAGAATCAAGCCCTCTACGATTCCATATCTCGAGAGTTCACAATTCCAGCCTTATCTGATTTCCTTTCGTCCGGTCTTGAATCAGACATGTTAATGTGTCCGGTTCGGGCTCTTGCGTGTTACCTGAATCGTACAGAGGAGATCAGAGCGGGAAGGAGGCGTTTGTTTATCCCTTTCGATCCCAAAGCCAAACAAGAAATAAGTAAAAACACTATCTCGAGTTGGCTCAAAAATACGATTCGGCTAGCGTACTCCACGGCTACTGATAGGCAAGCCGCGCTTGTAAACGTTTCGGGTCACGAGATTAGGGCATTAGCGGCATCATGGCCTCTATGGACCAACAGATCGGTGACGGACATTATGAGGGCGTGCTACTGGAGGTCAAACACGACATTTGCCTCCTACTATCTCTGGGACATGACGTTGGCATGTAACGACCTCTATTCCATCGGCCCACTTGTGACCGCACAGCGGGTGTCAGGGGGACCGAGGCCAGCAAGATAGCTACAAAAGTCCGGGCGTACAGTTGTAACCCTGCTTGCGGGTGAGTGCATTTTTTCTCTCGGCCCCTTTCGAAAAAAAGGGGGGGGCGTATATTGCATCTCAGCCTTGAAGTCAGAGTAGCAACAGAGGTTCCCTGTGTACCATAGGCATACAGGTTATTACTGTTGTATGATTTCATGGATCCTCTGTGAGGTAGAAGATCTATGATTTCTACTTTGAACTAGTCACTATGTATGGCATTTATCACTACCACGGATTGTATCAGTTTGCCCACCTACCTTACGGTGGCACTCTATGCAAAGAGTGGAAGTGAGGTAAGTTTTCAGCGCAAATAACAAAAAAAAATTACAAGTAAATTTTCTGTTATTAAGCTAAAACTTACCTCTTCCAGTGATGCCCGCCCAACCTCCCCGCTATGATACATCCAGACCATGTATCGCAGTGGAACAAGAAGGAAGTGGAATTGTGGGTAGCTATGCTATCAGGTGACTAGCAGGGGAGATAACTGTGTCATTTAAATTCTTACTGTGATATTTCATGTAGACAAGAAATGCAAAGAGTGGAAGTGAGGTAAGTTTTAGCTTAATAACAGAAAATTTACTTGTAAATTTTTTTTTTTTTCTCGAATAATGTCGTCGAAGTGGGTTTTAGGACACGAATAGCACACATGTGGGGGAAACGTATTGGAGCCGTGACCTCCGGTGCATGACGTCACAACCTTAACGTCATAGTCTATGACGTCGGGCGTTGTTACGAAAGATTATAATAATAATAATAACTTTATTTACGTTATTTACGATTCACCCAACTGTGGGAGTTCTAGCGTGATGTCGCTGACATTTTGACGTCACAACAGGCATTTGAGCGGGATCGTAATCAGGTTGTGACGTCATAGGTCAAGCGGTCACAGCTTTCGCCGTTTTGAAAGGGGCATGAAATTGTCGCACTTTACTGCTGCTATTTCCAACCTTGGGCAGTTTGGAAACATACAAAAATCTAAAACAAGCCTATATAATCACCTCTAGAACAATTTAGCACAAAAAAGTAGCAGATTTTGAGACCATTTTGTATAAACTTTAATGAGCTTTTGATGAATAGTTGTGTATTGTGATAGTCCCAAAGTTGAGGGGTTCTCATGTTAATGAGCTTTTGATGAATAGTTGTGTATTGTGATAGTCCCAAAGCTGAGGGGTTCTCATGTTAATGAGCTTTTGTTGAATAGTTGTGTATTGTGATAGCCCCAAAGCTGAGGGGTTCTCATGTTAATGGGCTTTTGTTGAGTAGTTGTGTATTGTGATAGTCCCAAAGCTGAGGGGTTCTCATGTTAATGAGCTTTTGTTGAATAGTTGTGTATTGTGATAGTCCCAAAGCTGAGGGGTTCTCGTGTTAATGAGCTTTTGTTGAATAGTTGTGTATTGTGATAGTCCCAAAGCTCAGGGGTTCTCGTGTTAATGAGCTTTTGTTGAATAGTTGTGTATTGTGATAGCCCCAAAGCTGAGGGGTTCTCATGTTAATGAGCTTTTGTTGAATATTTGTGTATTGTGATAGTCCCAAAGCTGAGGGGTTCTCGTGTTAATGAGCTTTTGTTGAATAGTTGTGTATTGTGATAGTCCCAAAGCTGAGAGGTTCTCATGTTAATGAGCTTTTGATGAATAGTTGTGTATTGTGATAGTCCCAAAGCTGAGGGGTTCTCATGTTAATGAGCTTTTGTTGAATAGTTGTGTATTGTGATAGTCCCAAAGCTGAGAGGTTCTCATGTTAATGGGCTTTTGATGAATAGTTATGTATTGTGATAGTCCCAAAGCTGAGAGGTTCTCATGTTAATGAGCTTTTGATGAATAGTTGTGTATTGTGATAGTCCCAAAGCTGAGAGGTTCTCATGTTAATGAGCTTTTGTTGAATAGTTGTGTATTGTGATAGTCCCAAAGCTGAGAGGTTCTCATGTTAATGAGCTTTTGTTGAATAGTTGTGTATTGTGATAGCCCCAAAGCTGAGAGGTTCTCATGTTAATGAGCTTTTGATGAATAGTTGTGTATTGTGATAGTCCCAAAGCTGAGAGGTTCTCATGTTAATGAGCTTTTGTTGAATAGTTGTGTATTGTGATAGTCCCAAAGCTGAGAGGTTCTCATGTTAATGAGCTTTTGTTGAATAGTTGTGTATTGTGATAGTCCCCAAGCTGAGAGGTTCTCATGTTAATGAGCTTTTGATGAATAGTTATGTATTGTGATAGCCCCAAAGCTGAGGGGTTCTCATGTTAATGGTCTCTTGTTGAATAGTTATGTATTGTGATAGTCCCAAAGCTGAGAGGTTCTCATGTTAATGGGCTTTTGATGAATAGTTATGTATTGTGATAGTCCCAAAGCTGAGGGGTTCTCATGTTAATGGTCTCTTGTTGAATAGTTATGTATTGTGATAGTCCCAAAGCTGAGAGGTTCTCATGTTAATGGGCTTTTGATAAATAGTTATGTATTGTGATAGTCCCAAAGCTGAGAGGTTCTCATGTTAATGAGCTTTTGTTGAATAGTTGTGTATTGTGATAGCCCCAAAGCTGAGGGGTTCTCATGTTAATGGGCTTTTGATGAATAGTTGTGTATTGTGATAGCCCCAAAGCTGAGGGGTTCTCATGTTAATGGGCTTTTGATGAATAGTTGTGTATTGTGATAGTCCCAAAGCTGAGGGCTTCTCATGTTAATGGGCTTTTGATGAATAGTTGTGTATTGTGATAGTCCCAAAGCTGAGAGGTTCTCATGTTAATGGTCTCTTGTTGAATAGTTGTGTATTGTGATAGTCCCAAAGCTGAGAGGTTCTCATGTTAATGGTCTCTTGTTGAATAGTTGTGTATTGTGATAGCCCCAAAGCTGAGGGGTTCTCATGTTAATGGGCTTTTGATGAATAGTTGTGTATTGTGATAGTCCCAAAGCTGAGAGGTTCTCATGTTAATGGGCTTTTGATGAATAGTTGTGTATTGTGATAGTCCCAAAGCTGAGAGGTTCTCATGTTAATGGGCTTTTGATGAATAGTTATGTATTGTGATAGTCCCAAAGCTGAGAGGTTCTCATGTTAATGGGCTTTTGATGAATAGTTGTGTATTGTGATAGCCCCAAAGCTGAGGGGTTCTCATGTTAATGGGCTTTTGATGAATAGTTGTGTATTGTGATAGCCACAAAGCTGAGAGGTTCTCATGTTAATGGGCTTTTGATGAATAGTTGTGTATTGTGATAGTCCCAAAGCTGAGGGGTTCTCATGTTAATGGGCTTTTGATGAATAGTTGTGTATTGTGATAGTCCCAAAGCTGAGAGGTTCTCATGTTAATGGGCTTTTGATGAATAGTTATGTATTGTGATAGTCCCAAAGCTGAGGGGTTCTCATGTTAATGGGCTTTTGATGAATAGTTGTGTATTGTGATAGTCCCAAAGCTGAGAGGTTCTCATGTTAATGGTCTCTTGTTGAATAGTTGTGTATTGTGATAGTCCCAAAGCGGAGAGGTTCTCATGTTAATGGTCTCTTGTTGAATAGTTGTGTATTGTGATAGCCCCAAAGCTGAGGGGTTCTCATGTTAATGGGCTTTTGATGAATAGTTGTATATTGTGATAGTCCCAAAGCTGAGAGGTTCTCATGTTAATGGGCTTTTGATGAATAGTTGTGTATTGTGATAGTCCCAAAGCTGAGAGGTTCTCATGTTAATGGGCTTTTGATGAATAGTTATGTATTGTGATAGTCCCAAAGCTGAGGGGTTCTCATGTTAATGGGCTTTTGATGAATAGTTGTGTATTGTGATAGTCCCAAAGCTGAGGGGTTCTCATGTTAATGGGCTTTTGATGAATAGTTGTGTATTGTGATAGCCCCAAAGCTGAGGGGTTCTCATGTTAATGGGCTTTTGATGAATAGTTGTGTATTGTGATAGCCCCAAAGCTGAGGGGTTCTCATGTTAATGGGCTTTTGATGAATAGTTATGTATTGTGATAGTCCCAAAGCTGAGGGGTTCTCATGTTAATGAGCTTTTGATGAATAGTTATGTATTGTGATAGCCCCAAAGCTGAGGGGTTCTCATGTTAATGGTCTCTTGTTGAATAGTTGTGTTTTGTGATAGCCCCAAAGCTGAGAGGTTCTCATGTTAATGGGCTTTTGATGAATAGTTATGTATCGTGATAGTCCCAAAGCTGAGAGGTTCTCATGTTAATGGGCTTTTGATGAATAGTTGTGTATTGTGATAGTCCCAAAGCTGAGGGGTTCTCATGTTAATGGGCTTTTGATGAATAGTTGTGTATTGTGATAGTCCCAAAGCTGAGAGGTTCTCATGTTAATGGTCTCTTGTTGAATAGTTGTGTATTGTGATAGTCCCAAAGCGGAGAGGTTCTCATGTTAATGGTCTCTTGTTGAATAGTTGTGTATTGTGATAGCCCCAAAGCTGAGGGGTTCTCATGTTAATGGGCTTTTGATGAATAGTTGTATATTGTGATAGTCCCAAAGCTGAGAGGTTCTCATGTTAATGGGCTTTTGATGAATAGTTGTGTATTGTGATAGTCCCAAAGCTGAGAGGTTCTCATGTTAATGGGCTTTTGATGAATAGTTATGTATTGTGATAGTCCCAAAGCTGAGAGGTTCTCATGTTAATGGGCTTTTGATGAATAGTTGTGTATTGTGATAGCCCCAAAGCTGAGGGGTTCTCATGTTAATGGGCTTTTGATGAATAGTTGTGTATTGTGATAGCCACAAAGCTGAGAGGTTCTCATGTTAATGGGCTTTTGATGAATAGTTGTGTATTGTGATAGTCCCAAAGCTGAGGGGTTCTCATGTTAATGGGCTTTTGATGAATAGTTGTGTATTGTGATAGTCCCAAAGCTGAGAGGTTCTCATGTTAATGGGCTTTTGATGAATAGTTATGTATTGTGATAGTCCCAAAGCTGAGAGGTTCTCATGTTAATGGGCTTTTGATGAATAGTTGTGTATTGTGATAGTCCCAAAGCTGAGAGGTTCTCATGTTAATGGGCTTTTGATGAATAGTTGTGTATTGTGATAGTCCCAAAGCTGAGGGGTTCTCATGTTAATGGGCTTTTGATGAATAGTTGTGTATTGTGATAGTCCCAAAGCTGAGAGGTTCTCATGTTAATGGGCTTT